>JAWWEU010000158.1:60817624-60858362 GCA_035583155.1 Acropternis orthonyx
CCCCCCCCCCCCCCCCCCCCCCCCCCCCCCCCCCCCCCCCCCCCCCCCCCAACCCGACGCCTGTTTGAATTTGGAGTGGGTTTAGGGATGTGTCTGCCTACAAAGCCACATGTCCTTGTGTCATAGATGCAATGGCATCTTCAAGAAGATGGAAGTGATAACTACCACTGCCCAGAGCCACTTTTCCGGGTTATAATCTTACATATTGAGCAATCTGATCTCTCTGGTTTTTGCTAATGTGTTGAGAAAGGCAAACCCTGTGATGAAGAGCCGCTCTTTTCTCCACATGTAGGTCACAACTTGAGCAGGACTTGTCATCGCTCTAAGATTAAATGCTGGTACCATTCTTCCAGGATAACTCTGTTTTCCACCCCTGTGCAAACCATCTGTTTCTTGTGAATTTGTAGCTATAAACCGCCATTGTTTGGACAATTGATGTCTTTAAAAGATGTCTCATTCTGTACATCTCAATGAGATTTAAAAAATCAATCAAAGCCTGAAAACTATACTTTCCCCAACCCTAATGAATGCATGTCTCTAAGCGAAATTGCAGCTTGCATTATATTTTGAATTAATTGGCAAACAGTTACATAAAGAGATCATATTAAGGTCTCTGAAGAAGGAAGCTGGGTTAAGAATGAGCTTTCATCTCTAAATCTGCTTTTTCTGACTTTTTAAAAGCTTCATTTGTCAAGATGTAGTTGACTTCCGTTTTGTGTATAGATTTTGTGTCTTTGTTTTTCTTTTAAACAAAACATGTCGAGGGGAAGCCGATATATCATCAAAGCATTAAAATAAAGAGCTTTAAGGGAAGGAAAAGAGAGATGTTAAGATTAGGTGAAAGATGGAAGGCAAAGGTGTGGAGGAGATATAAATCAGGTACATAAAGACATGGCAGTGAACTGCTCTAATGAGACACAAGGCTAATTAAAGAAAAGGAACAGATTTAATTATTCTCAGATATTTTACAAGGCATGAGAACGAGGTTAGCTCAAATCTCAGTCCTGCTGCAACTCCAAGTTCTTTTGCTTTTCTTTAATCTTCGCTTATGAAGGCGCTGAAAGCCTCCCTGAGTTCTGGCCTCGTGAATCATGTGCTATTTTCCTCCCGGTGACGCTGTTCCAAGGTGATGGGTGTGTAATGCTTTCCTTGCCCTGCTTTCCACTTGACGTTCAGGGAATCCTATTTGAGACCTGGGTTTCAAACAAGAAAACTCTGGGTTTTACGCTTGTTCCTGGATGAGGCCATAGCATCAAATTCCTGTTAGTTCAAACCCACAGTGAAGTGAAGTGAAGTGTAAGAAGGACAATGGAGCTGGGGAAGGGTCGGAAGCACGAGTCTTACAAGAGGCACCTGAGGGAACTGAGGGTGTTCAGCCTGGAGAAAAGGAGGCTCAGTGAGGACCTTCTCCATCTTTACAACTCCCTGACAGGCAGTTGTGACCAGGTGGGAATGGGGTCCTTCTCCCAAGTAAAAAGTGAAGTTTGGTTTTGGCCCAGAGCCAAGCCAAACTTTCCCACAAGAGAAGAGAAAATGGCCTCACATTGTGCCAGAGGAGGTTTAGGTCGGATATTAGGAACAATTTCTTCATAGAAGGGGCTCTGCAGCCCTGGCACAGCTGCCCAGAGCAGTGGTGGAGTCACCATCCCTGGAGGGATTTCAAAGCTATGTGGATGTGGCACTTGGCAATGTGGTTTGGTGGTGGACTTGGCAGTGCTGGGGGAACATTTGGATTCAGTGATCTCAGAGGGCTTGTCCAATTAAAATGATTTTGTGATTCTGTGACCCATTCCCTGCTATCCTGTGGTGGAAGTGGCAGCTTGGACCTGGTTTGAATGTCTCAGGCTATAGACTGACTTATTTATATATTGTTCCTTGACTAATCTTGGGAAAGGATGGAAAAAAATTGAAGTGTGAGTTGTTTGGACCATGCTGAATAAAGGTGACAGCATTATTGTTTTAAGCAGGAGCTGCAGAAGACTCATTATACACAGAGGCCTCCAGCTCTCCCTATCCATTGATAAAAGTACAGAGTGATGCACCATGAACTGTGGGGTCTCCTGGGACCAAGCACCTGGAAACTTGGCTTTGCAGTCCCTGCTTCATCAGTGCCTAAAGGCTTCATTAGGATAAACATCTGGGTTAGAAGGGACCTTTAAGGTCACCTCATTCCAACCCCCTGCCATAGACAGGGACCTTCCACTATCCCAGGTTGCTCCAAGCCCTGTCCAGCCTGGCCTGGGACACTTCCAGGAATGGGGCAGCCACAGCTTTTCTGGGCAACCTGTGCCAGGGCCTCACCACCCTCACAGCCAAGGATTTTTTCCCAGTATCTGTTCTAACCCTGCCCTCTATCAGTTTGAAGCCATTCCCTCTTGTCCTGTCACTGGAGACTCTTGTCCAAAGTGCATCCCCAGCTCTCTTGTAGGCCCTCTTCAGGTATTGAAAGGCTGCAATATGGTCAGCCCTGAGCCTTTTCTTCACCAGGCAATCCAGAGAAGAGGATCTTAATCTGGTTCACCTGAAAAGGAAGCAATTTGTAAAGCTTTTATTGTGAGAACCAGGCACATTCCCACCCAAGTCTGGGTGACCCCACAGGCTCGGGGGCTGGAGCTGCCTCTGCAGAAGCTAACGGCAAACCTTCTGTTGGCTTCCATGGTCCAGATCATCATGGACCTGTTTGCTTTTTTATCACCAAAATGAAAAAGAACTCTGACAGGTTCAGCTTTCAGACCATATGCCTTTCTCCCCCCTGACACTCCTCACCCCCTCCTCCTTCCCTTGCTTTCCCCTCACCCTCCAAAGAGAACTGCGCGCTCGCCCCTTGCTCTGCCTTGGCACTGCATGAGAATACTCACAGCAAAGGCAAAGAAAGGGAAAATCCTGAAAGCCACGCTTTTCCCAGTAGGTTGGCACCATCGCTCCTGCTTTCATCCACAGGAGCAGCGTGCCAATCTCCCCAACAGATGTGGCTCTAGAGCTTTGAGTGTCCAATGAAAGGGGCATTGCTCTCCAAACCGCGCTCTGAAAGCCGCCGAACGTACCAGTCCATTGAGACGTGCACGGTTTCCTCAGAGCTTTGCTTCAAGGTGCCTGGATTTTGGGTTTACTTATTTATTTCTTTCCCCCTTCCCTTTTGTGCGCTGACATTATTCCCACATTCAGCATGTGGTTTCTGTCTCAGAAGAATATTATCAGAGCAGGGTAAGTGCATGGCGGGGCTGTTCGCCGCTCTCTGAAAACCACTATATCCATAATGCGGGGCTGAATGTATGGATGGGATGAAATGTATTCCACATGCACTGCAGGCTCACGTGTATTGAAAATTCGTGCAACAGATAAACTCTATTTTAATTTCCACAAAACCAGCCGGTCTTTCGTGCTGTTTGAAATACATAAAGCAGGAAAATGCGGACGATTCCGTGCGCTCCGCTGAATCGGAAAAAGGAGGTGCTTAGTTGGCAAAACCACTTAATCCAGACATCTACAAGGGAAATCGTGTAAGTCCAATGATGCTTAGTGGCAATGAGTGCCACTTAATAGGGATTGTAGTTCTGCTTAACTGGGACACCTCCAGATGATTTAGGAGGCTTAGTGGAACGGGGTGAACAATTTGCAGGCTCCGTTCTTCCAAACACATCCTGTTTTCTCATTATGCAAAAGAATTTCCCTGAATGTCCTGTGATATTTGGGATGGTATTTGCTCCTTGGAATTTGGCAAAGGTTTCCTTGTTGCTACTCCTTGTATGGCCGGTGAGGGGGGGTGATGTCCTGGCAAAGGCTGCTCAGAGAAGCTGTGTCTGCCCCACCCTTGGCAGTGTCCAAGGCCAGGTTGGACGGGGCTTGGTCTAGGGGAAGGTGTCCCTGCCCATGGTAGGGGGCTGGAATGAAATGGTCTTTAATGTCCCTTCCAACCCAAACCATTCTTTGATTCTCTGTGTTGGTACAGCAAGAAATCACTGCTTGCTCACGAGCCTGAGCCGAGAGTTGGCCACGGTGGATCAGCCAAATTTTTGTAAGAGCAGCGGGAGCTACTGTGATTGTCTGTCCTGACGCCGGGGTGATATCAGCCAGAGAATTCCATCCTGAAGTCTCTCCATCAGGCCCATCGCTGCTAGGCTGAAATACAGTTCAGCTTTTGTCGTGGTAGGAGTCACAAAGCTGCATTTCCTTCCTCAGTGATGCCTTCCTGGTGCTCAAGCATGAAATGGGAGATTAAATCCTTTCAGACCCAGGAGCCTTGTACCGGGGTGAGAGAAGAAGCAGTTCATGACTGATGAACCCCACTGAGCAGCAGTGATGTAGCTGAGCCATGTTCTTCAAGACAGGAACAATTTTTAATTTAAAACATCCTAGAGGGGTTTTTTTACTAACCTGGCTTGAAAAGCCAGACAAACCATGATATCCTTTGGCATGGTTTCACCAGCTTTCACTTTCATTGGAACTTAAGGGCTCCAATGGCAGTGGAAATCCTGCTCCACAAAGCAAAATGTAGATATATGTTAATAAACTATTTCCTAAATAACTTGAGATTTGGAATGAACAGACAACCAAAAGCAAGTGGTGTCATCCCAGTTCTACATACGGAAAGCTGCACCGTGGAGGGATTAAACAAGTTCTTCCAAACTCAGAAGCAGGATCAGGACTTGAACTCTTGTGGCTTTGCTTCCTAGTCCTGTCTTAACTGCAGGTCTAGCTTCCTCCTGAGATAAGGAATGCTCAGGGTAAGATTAGGCTCGGAGCCTGGGAACAAGCTGGATGCTGAGGCATACGACAAGATGTTCTTGTGAATTTTTAATTGTTGGCTCTGTGGCCGTGTGTGTAAGGCAATAACCTGAGGAACTCCGTCCTACATTTTGGAAACTGTAGGAGCTTTGCAGCTCTTGGAACGAGTCTCAAGTGCAAAATCTGCTCTGCTGTGTGTTCGCTAGCATGTTCCTTCTGGATAGAGCTTTAAGCCTGTGAACTCAGTGGCTGTTATTCCAGGAATTTCTCCTTGGAAGAAACTGACAGTATCCCTAATATTTGGCTAGAAAGAAATCTCTTCTGGGAAAGACTAAGATGGTGCAAGTTGATCACAAATTGAGAATTGCCTGTTTCCTTATTATTTGAATTTAATGCTCTGGGATTTTTCTACCAGAAAAAAAAATAATCAATGTTTAGCCAGTCCCTTACAAAATAACTTGGAATCTTTCAGCAGTTTAAAGATAAAAATTTCTTTTGTCTTTTACCTGGTTCATAGGTATTGGTTCCTTCTTAAAACTACCAGGGAGAGCCTAATTCCAGAAAACTAAAACTATTGTTTTACTTGAACTTTTAAAAAAAACCACATAAAATTAAAATGGGAGCAAATGGAGAGCTTTTTGTTCTCCTTAGAAAAGGCAGGACAGGGGAGAAAAGCCTCAGTTAAAGCTAATTCATGTGGGGTTTTTTCCTATAAATTTGGTCTAGATCCACATTGTATAAAATTTCCTCCTGTTCTTTTATTCATCTCAGACTTGAAATGTTTTTCAAAGTCTGTCCAGTGCGAGGTGAAGTTCATATTTCTAAAGAAAGATTTTTACTTTGACTGGTGTGTCTTAAGGGATCTGCTGCAGAAATAGAAGGAAAAGTCAAAAGTTGTGCCTTGCAGTCTGTAAACTCCTGCTCTGTAGTCAGCTGCCTCCACTGCTCTCACACACAAATTGGGTGTCTGACGGTTTCTGTGATTTTACTTTGCCCCTTGGGACAGGTCAGGAGCTGGACCTGCCTATCAGATCCTTTAAAATTGTGTTAAGTTGTGAAACTGGGGGGAGAAATAACTGAAAAATCAGGAACGGGTGTGTTGGAAGCCAGCTACAAAAAAGGAAACAGAATTTTCCATTGATGTAAAACTGGTAACTATGTTGATGTAACTCCCACTTTTGGAATTATTTTACCTCTGCCACAGCAAATATCCAAGGTTGGACCAGAATAATAAATCAATAATGATTAATAACACAACATGGTGACTGTTTGGCTGGGAGAAAACCTGAACTGGATGTCAATTCAGCAGGAGAATGTGGAGAACCTGTGTGGGAATGTAGGCACTGCATTAGTGCTGCCTGATGAAACAGGGGGAAGGAATCTCCATGGCCTTACCCTTCCCTCTATTTTCATTCTTTTGGTGACTACACAAGTCTCAGCAAAGTTACTCAACACCTACGATGTGAGTCAACACACTCTGGTGGGATTTTTGGGGTTGTCCTGTGCTGGGCCAGGAGCTGGACTCGATGGTCCTGGTGGGTCCCTTCCCACTCAGGATGTTCTGTGATGATAACACAGTTCAGATGGTGGCAATAGCAAAATTCCTATGGATTTTGGAGGGCAGAAATATTCTGCATCCAACTGGTAGGATCCCGATGGCAAATGTCATGCACAGAAGGGAGGGGCACGTGGGTGGCTGGATGGTCATGTGAAAACTGCAGATTTTCTTACCCTTCAGTGGAATTAGTCCTGATTTTCACAATGAAGTGAGAGGGACAGGTGTGGACATGTGTAAGACTCCATACACATGTTCAGATGTGTCTTTGTCTAACTCCTAGTCCGCATCACACCATCTCACGTGCAACTGGCAACAATGTTTTATGCCATGATGATCCCAATGATCCCAATCCCGTAGTTGACTGCATGGCCATTTAAGAAATCTCTCACAAGCAGGGGATCTCTGTAATAAAACTGTGCCTTTGCTCTTCCATTATTGCTTTAATATGCTGATGAGCAGTCGAAACGCGTGAACTTTAAATCACTTAAAGTCGGTGTGTTTGAAAGTCAACACTTTTCTAAGCCATAACAACAGAAAGTCTCACAGTTAGTCCGGAGAATTTTTTGGGGTGGTTTTGTTGGTTTGGGTTTTTTTTCTGTCATTTCTGTCCTGTTAATTTGAGCAGAAACTGTAATTAGATGTAAGTGGTCTTGTTCCCACAGAAATGAATGGCAGCATCTGGAGAGAGACAACCGTTCCAAATGCTCTTGGCTCCCGGCTCTCCACGAGTTACCAGTATGGAGCAAGGGCCGGAATCCAGACTTCTGTCGGCCTAATTTTATATCTGTGGAAGCACAACACTAAATCCAATATTCAAATGCCTCTCTGTGATGGGTGTAGGACAGAGTACATTCCACACTTTTATGTTGCCTGCTCCTCTCAGGAGGCCAATCCCTGCTGTGTCTCCAGCTGGGATTGGATGCGTTTCTCCGAATGACCTCGGAAAAGGAGGGATGCTGGTCATGGGCTTTTTGGTGAGTCTGGTTTTTTCCCACCCTTTTCCATTTCATTATCCTGTTTGACAGTAACTGGGCTCTGCTTCCCCAGACAGGAGCACGGCTGTGTTTGTAAACAGTAATTGAGTTAAAAGCTGTTTTGTGTCAGAGCTGAGCTCGTTTCTTTCTTTGCTCTCCCTGCTCCTTTCGGAGGTGCCGCAGTTGCCTGCCTTGGAGTGCTGGGGCTCCACAAGGTCACACAGCTCCTTATCACCACCAAAATGTGTCTTCAATGAGCATTTATCGTAATCAGCACCAGGGTGCTGCATTTTTATCAAACTTCCTGTCCCCTAAAGGAGAATGAGACTTGAAGCTGATAGTGCTCTTCAGAAGTAAATATTTCCATTCAGCCTTCCCAGTTAATTGAAATGGGATGGATTCTTTTTCTTTCTTCGGCTTTCTAAACTTATCTTTCTTGCTGTGTTCAGGAGGAACTTGCAATCTTTCAGCAGCATTTTCACCTCTGGCCAATCACTTTATGCAGCCAACTTTGCCTCGTCCTACATGGCATTGCAGCATCACTCCAACACGTGACCCCGACACATGCTGGGCAAACATGTTGGCACTTCCCAGTGCTTTTTATTAAACGTTTATTAAACCTTCCCACCACGCAAAACCAATTCTTTTGTTTTATCTTGCTAACACTGATGCCAGCAGAGTCTCCTCTCTGCTTGCTGCTGCTGCTCTCCAGGGCTGTGTCTTGTTTCTTTAAATTATGCAAAAGGAATTTAGGCCAAATTTTTTTAGAGCTGCCTGAAAGATTTACAGGAAAGGTTCCCATGAGGCTAATGGGACTTGTGTCTCTAAACCCTTTCAAAACTCTTGAATCTCTGACTTCTGCTGTTGTGGAGGCATCAGTGATGGCCCAATAAATGAGGGGAATTGAGACTTACAGCTGAAGGGTTGTCTCAAACTTGCTGTTGCGTATAAAAGCAAATACAGTGTTTCTTCCCCAAAGCCAGGGTGCTTACCCTGAGTGCAGAATGAAAGTCTGAGCATTTACAAGTAAATCTGTTATTCAGTGTGGGAATTAAATTAAATTATTCATCCTTTAAGAAATTTAGGAATGTCAGACTCTTCCTTCCTTGATAATTTCAGTAATACGGTGGCGAAGTAACTTCAAACTTGTGACATGGCTGAGGTTCAGTGACACATTTTCTCTGTACATTTGACACTGTGGCTGTTCACATAAAATTATTGTTATGCCCTCACAAGTAGTTGTATCCTGTACACAGCAATTCATAGGGTTGGATTTAAGGAATAATTTTTCTATTGGGAAATATTTTTATTCCCAGCTTTAGAGACACTAAAGAATCATTGTTAAAAGTTGCCCTTTTTTCTCTCTGCCAAGGACGTGCTGTTAGTTCTCAGTTCTCATGGACCTCTGAACTTTTTATAAATGTTTGATTTTATTACTTTTTCCTCTGATTATTCACTAGGCCTGTAGTGTGGCCTTCCCAGAAGTGGCCTTTCTTCAGTCACACTCAGCATCTGCATTCTACTGCTACAATTTGGATTCCATTATTCCAATATTCCATTCACTGTATTTGGCTGTTCCTATATTTTCCATACTTTCCCATTAGACAATCTACAGCCACACAGTCTGAACTCAGGATCCCTGCCAATGCTGTATTTTGAAAGGACAGGCTTTTTTCTCCTCTATACATCCAGATATAATCATCCATACAGGAACATTGTGTTTCAATTTGGTGTCTCCTAATGTTAGTGATGGGAGTCTGAAGATGCCTCATCTTGACTGGAATTTGCAAGGCTTAATTAATGATCCATCCGAAGCCATGATCACAAACAGGAGGAAGAATAATAAATTATTTTATTAGTTGTTAGGAGATTAGGAAAGCTCTTTTAAAATTGTTCCCTCGCACAATTATCATTAGCACGGGGATGTGAGGCTGCCTGAATTAGTACCTTTGGTCAGTTGAGCTAGAAAGGCTTATCCATACTCTGACCTGTCTCTTGCTGTTTCTAGTTGCATCGTGTTCTAGTGGAGACTGGTTGTGAAGGGCAGAAGACATTTGGTCAGGATAATGTAGACTACAAGAACAGAGAGGTGGTCTAGGTGACTAAATTCTGAATTATTGATTTAATGACATGGTGTGAATTTCTCCATGAATGGGTTTCACTTCATGCTCTTTACAGCCCCTAAAGGGGATGCAAGAGAGGTGGAAAAGGACTTTGGACAAGGGCAAGGAGTGACAGGACAAAGTGGGAGAGAGTTAAACTGAAGGAAGTTCTATATGTTAGAAATAAGAAAGCAGTTTTATAGCAATGAGGGTGGGCAGGCCCTGGCACAGATTGCCCAGAGAAGCTGTGGCTGCCCCATCCCTGGAAGTGTCCAGGGTCAGTCTGGGCTGGGCTTGGAGTAACCTGGGATAGTGGGAGGTGTCCCTGTCCATGGCAGGGGATTGGAATGAGATGGTCTTTAAGGTCCCTTCCAACCCAAACCACCCAATGATTCATTGCATTTTAGTTGGCTGCCTTTCCAGTAGCTTGCCTGGGAAGGTGGAGAGCCGGGGGAAGGCATAGCAATTGCTGTGGGGGGCAGCAGCTCTAAGATCTGCAGCCTTTTATGCTGTCAGAGCAGATGCGCTGCCAGAGGCTGGAGATCCAGATGTGGGAATCCAGATGTTCCTGCTGTAGGGGAGCTTTGCTAGGCTCCAGTTTAACTTTGTACAAGGAAAGCAGAAGGTGGCCTGGAGCCCTGTGACCCTGTGCCCCGGGCTCAGTGATATCATCCCACCTGCCTGGCAGGCAGGGCAGAGGAGGACTGTGGAAAACACCTGAACTGTCATCTCCAAGAGTCTCTGAGCCTTCGCAAGGGAAGCGAACTGAAATAACTTCTGCAAGTAACTTTCCTCTATTAAAGAACTTCCTGGGATACCACAGGTGACATCTCTAGCAGCTACTAATGTATGAAGCACTGCTTTGCTTTCAGTCCTATCTCTAAACCAAATATTAATGACTTGAATTGAACAGAGTTTCCATTATTTTATCCATGGTACTGTGATGCCTGCCTGGTCTGGGACACCTCTTGGTTCTGTTTGACTGTCCCCTCGTGTTGTGACGATGACACAGCAAGTGTGAGGGAGGCAGGAGAACACCAGGAGGCAGAAACATCTCCAGTGATTTTCAGCTGCGAACTGTGCTCCGTACAAACCCCTTTTCCTTAGTGTGTAGCAGAGCTGGGCAGTAGATAAAGGTGCTGCTGGTAGCTGAAGAATTGAAGAGACCTCCTGGGTCACAGCATTAGGTCACCTCCTGACCTGTACCATGATGAAGTGCCATTCATAAACAGATCAAGGTCCATTTTCACCCTGACTGGGGTTTGTTTGCTTGGGTGAAGAGGGAGAGCTGTCCTCCTAGTCCACTTACTCAGGCAACTCCATGCCCTCTCTGATCTTACCCTTTGAAACCTTCCTCTAATTTCCAGCCTAAATAAGATCAAGGTTCTCTTTTGCTCATGTGCGTTACTGTCCTTTAGCATCAGTAGTTTCTCCCTCTAGGCACTAAATCTCCAGATTTATTTACAGCAGCTCTGTCCCCTTCCAGCCTTGTTTTGCTAAGGCTGGAGAATTATTATTTATGTGCCGTCTTGCCCTATCAATCCCTGTGACAAAGCACGATCCCACTTCTCAAAGAGCTATTGGATATCTGAAGCTGCTTTAATAAGAGGTCACTCAGCTTTTCTCTCCACCAGCTCTTGCATTATTCCCTGAACAAAGCCACTTTGGTCTGTGGAAAGTCTGGAGTTCGGCTCAATGTCAGAGTGACATCCAGTGGAAGAGCGGTGGAGCATCTCCGTAGCACACCCACCTGGCAACATCTCACTTGTCACTGCTTTAAATTTATTTTCTTCTTGCTCCACTGAGCAGGGCAAAAAACTTGCCAGAGTCAACACGTGATGAATGAAATGGCTTTCGTTGTGAGACCTGTCAATACACTTCAGCTTCCTTACAATAACGGGGTGAGTCCTTTGACGTCTGGGACTTGCACCTGTCCTCCTTCTGAAAGCAAAACATTCTGGATATGCTGAAATGCCACTCTGAGGAAATCAGCAGAGTTAATCTATTGGGAACACTCAGGTCTCGGGGCCAGCTGTTCAGCCTTTCTTAGTATCATGGCTCCATTGATTTAAAGCAGCTCTGACGATACACACTGACTGCCTGGAGCAGATAAACCCCCTTTTTTTTGAGCTATTTTGTGCAAGGAGAATCGTGATTAAGGCTGACCTGGGAACAGAACAAACTAGATTATCATAGTAAGTAATAACTGGGAGAGGAGAGGTCCCTCTAGTTTGGCTGTTTAATGTTTTACTTCAAGTGGGAAGGGGTGGAGGGAAGCAAGAGGTGCTCTGGTCATATTTTCTCAGGCCATGTTAAATATGAGGTGGGGAAAATGCACTTTTCTTTCCCACTTCCATGTGTTTCCCACATGGTCTTTTTTTCTTCCATGAGCAACCAACAGCAGTGCCTGGGGCTCATCCCCTTCCCTTCTCTCAGGTTTTTGTCACCAGAACATTTCATCCAAGAGTGGTACTCACTCCTCATGGCAGACAGGCAGCACTTGCTGCTTCAACCCCATGGCAATAGAAGCAGAAATTCCAGTTATTGACCCATTAATCGTGATGAGTTTTTATCACCATTTAGATTCTCCAAAGTAGGCATTGAGCTTGTGGATCCCGCAGAACTTGTGGGATGCTGGGAGAACCTTTGACCAGGAAGATTTTCCCCATCTCCAAATGTCTTACAGGCAAACAAGAGAAGAGCTTAATTCACTCAAAGAAGCACCAAGCGTTTAAGGTAATTTGAAATCCTTTATCTGTCAGTGTTCTTGACAGCAATCAAGCACAATAGAAAATAAATAAATAAATTAAAATCCCGTAGCCATGGAAGCACACTTTAGATCAGATTTCTATTTGCATGCTTCATACATATACATAAAACATATTTCATGTACCAAGTTAAATAATGCACAATGCTTAAACTATTCTTACTTTTTATCCTTTGGTTATTGTAATTACAAGTAATTTTGTGAAGGATTTTCTATTTTTAAGAAATCACACTTTTGTACTTGATCCAGCTAACAGGATTTTCTTACATTACTTCATAAAGAGACCATCTTTAAACTTCTAATGTTATTTCTTATTCATTAGTACATATGCCTGTAGGGTATGTTCATAAATGGGTTAAAGTTACAAAGTTATGCTTATAAAAGCTCATGGTAATTTGGAGTATCAGGAGGATTTATTAATTTTGAAATCTTAAAAGAGCAAAAGCTAAAATGAGATTGGATTAAGTATATTCTTGCATGCAGTTATTCTAAACACCCTTAAGGACCGCAGACTAACTTACAGAGGACATTATGCAAATATGAATATATCTCTAAGTGCCTCATAGGCTTGCTGATGTAATATTTTACATGGTTAGTTAAGTACATCAAGTAAAAGGTTTGACCTTGATATACTGTAAAAGGTACTTATCCCACAACACCCAATTGTTTTCGGTGCCATTGTGAAACACATCACTCAAACGTGCAAACAATTCTGTGCATAAATCTCATTAAATGTAGCTCCAGCAGCCAAACAGCTGTCCACAGCACCAGATCTCTTTTGGAGACCAAAGAGCTGCTTGAGAATTTATCTTTATCAAAATGCTGGTTCTATTTATCGACACCACCATGCTGTACTTATGTAGTGAGCAGTCACTTTCTTAGGAGGACAAACAGAGTTTCCAGCCTTTATTGCTGGCACCTGTTCCCGTTACACAGTTCAGTTTTATTTGTTGAGGACACACAGAAGGTGCAGGACTACAATGCCCTAAAGTCAAAAGATGTTTGGGGGAAGGAAAACAAGCTCCAGGTTTGACTTTAGCTTGGGATTCCTGCAGATTCCTGGGTTTACTTGCCTCTTTGATTATGCAGAAATAGGCTTGACTATAGGGACTTAAATATTGCTTTTTTCTTGTGGCTTCACATATACGTATATATATGTGTGTGTGTGTATTTATATATATATTGCATTGAGGTGGTAATGAAACAGAATAGAAAAATGGACTGCTAAATATTGTGTGTTATCTTTTCTCTGTGTGTATCTGAAGGGAAGATTGGCTGATGTGGCACCTGCAGATTACTGTAGGGTAAATCCTTGTTTGTTCTATTTAGCATTTCTGTGGTTATCACTAACTCAACTGGAGGGAGAGACTCTGTAGATGGATGGGGTAGGTGTGGATTCCTTACATTAATCAGATGGAAAAAACAGATATCCAGTCCTGCACACCAAGACATCAGCCCCCTTCCAAAGCCTGTCTCATATCAAGAAGTTCCTGTGGGGCTCAAGCAGTAAAGTGTTTAATCTCTCTCAAGTCCCTCCAAAGTGACCAAAGTGCTCAAAAAAAAAAAAAAAAAAAAATCCTAGTATATTATGCCGGACTGTAAATACCCAACTGAGATCACCCTTTTTGTGTGATGGTTTGACAGTGATCAAATAGTTGGGTTTATAGCACACACACACACGCACACAAAAAGGAATTAAATAGTGCAATTTCATTGGGGTGATGGTGGTGGTGTGGGATATCCCACTCCAAGTTGTGTTCTTCCATTAGGTCCATCTTAGCAGAATGATTAATTGGTTGTAAAACACTACTGAAAATATTTCATTAGCATTTGCCAGCTACCTGGGAAAACTTGACCTGCTGGATGTGACACAAAATGAAATTTTACCCCAGAAAAAAACCTGGAATGGTACATCCCTGTATGACTAAGAGATATTTCTGTGCCTGCCTGCCATGTTGTGGTTTTGCTCAGTGGGAAAAAACAACGGAAAAATTGTGGTTTTCATATCGTGTCAATGCAATGTGTATTAACTCTTCTGTACGGTGGGATGTTGCTTTCCAAACTGAGACTGTGTTTTGTGGTGAAACATTAACTCTCAGATCCCTTTGGTTTGGGACTCTCCAGTTTTGAGGTTTGTGTCTTCTGGGAGGAGAAGAGGTTGGAAGCAAGGTGAGATTTGAGAAATGATGTTCCTCTCTGAACCTTATCTGTAAGGAAGCCTGTAATGGATACACCTCATCAAATAAATCACTCTTGTTTGGTTGGCCTTTAAAACAAACCCATTTCCATGCTACAAATACACACCCAAGAGTGTTAGTGGGTCCACAGCAGAGAATAAATGGAATAGAAAAGCCAAATATAAAAACTCTCTTCCTTCTTCAAACCAACATTTCTGTGTTCATGCAGGTAGTTCTGGATGTCCATTTCTTCTTTTGGCTGTATCTCACCAGAGCAAGTCCTGCTACAGGTTAACCAAAGAAACCACGTCTTGGTTTTTCTTTTGCTTAGAAAATTACTACAAAGGATGATTTTACTAAATATAGAAGTTACCAGTGGGATCTGTGAGGATGTGGTGCCTCTGAACAGAAGGTTCCATCTCTGCAGGAGTTCCTTGACAAGGGAAGGGACTGATCTTTAACCAAGTCTGGCACTCAAGGTGTAGTAATTTGGGACCTGACGCACACGAGTGAGGTATTTGAGTGAGCAGTTGGGTGCCTCACGAATTTACAAACACAATTAAACAGATTAGGTTAGGCTGGTAAGAAACTGGAAATATTTGTTGGTTCCTTTTGGCGTCTGTCTGCAACACTGGTCTCTGAGAAACCTTCCTGGAAGTGTCTTAATTCTGCAAGGTGTTTGAAGGAATTGCTCGTTTTAAGATGAGTTAATTAAGTAGGTTCTTAGCCGTACTTCTTTTTTTAATCCCAATGCACTGCTGTGTATGATCACACTACATTTATCCTTTTTATCTACTCAAACCTCATAAACAACAACAAAAAAATGTCACTGTTAATACATCCATAATGCACACATGTACACAAAACAGGTAGCGCAGTACATGTGCACATAAAGCAGCAAGTGGTATTCCTCCATCCAAATATGGCTCATTTTAAATTCAGATAGGGGGGACAAAATATCACTGGAAAGATAACTTATCACACTTCTGAAGACAGCTTTCCTTTCCTTTATTTTCTTTCCCCCACGGTGCTGAGTGTGTGTGCACACGAGCAGAAAAAATCCAACCAAAGCAAAATGTAGATTTCTTACCACGGGAATAAGTCCTTATGGTCCTACAGGTTGGTATTAAGGGTTTCCATGTACATTCAATTTCAAGATGATTGGAGAGGGAATATCTTTGTTCTGAATTGAAGTGGAAAAATGCAGAGTGGAAAAATGAGATTCTCTCACCACGAGAAAAACACTGAGAGTGTCCAGAGAAGAGAACGGAGCTGGAGAAGGGGCTGGAGCACAAGGAGCAGCTGAGGGAGCTGGGAGGGCTCATCCTGGAGAAAAAGAGGATTTTTAACTTTTTAACTCCCTAAAGCTCTCTGGAACGATGGTGAAGCCAGGTAGGGGTCGGGCTCTGTTCCCAGGGAACAAGTGACAGGATGAGAGGCAATGGCCTCAAGTTGCACCTGGGGAGTTTTAGATTGGAGATTTGGGAAAATTTCTTCACTGAAAGGATTGTCAAGCACTGGAACAGCCTGCTCAGGGAAGTGGGGGAGTCACCATTCCTCAAAGTGTTCAAAAAATGTATGGATGTGGCACTTGGGGGCATGGGTTAGCGGTGGCCTTGGCAGTGCTGGGTTACTGGTTGGAGGTGATCACTCAGTGATCTTGGAGGTCTTTTCCAACCTTAATGATTTTACAATTCCAACTCTGTCAGCTTAAAACGCAGGGACCTGAGTGGGCAGACAAGAGGTCTGGGGTAGATTAACTCCAGATACACAGAGCTGTGTCTGTGGGCACAGGGTCTACATGTCAGCCGGACACACACACAGCTGTGCAGGCACCCGGTGCTTCAGGTGGGGAATGAAGATGCTTTTAGCGCCCCACTCCTTTGACCAAGTGTTGATAACTACTCTAAGAGAAAGTGAATTGTCTCCTACACTCCACTGATTTTATTGGCTGGATCTTCAGTGCCTTTAGAGAGAACCCAGAGTGATTAGCTCAGATGTAGCCATGCTTGTAGGGCAGAGGAAATGTACCTCTGGGATCTAATGCTGGCCGTATAACTGACTGATTTTTATAATCCCACAGTTCCTCCCATCTTCTGATTATCCTTTGCATTGTAACTCTGCCATAGAATCACAGAATGGTTTGGGTTGGAAGAGACCTTAAAGCCCATCCAGTGCCACCCCCTGCCATGGGCAGGGACACCTTCCACTAGCCCAGGTTGCTCCAAGCCCTGTCCAACCTGGCCTTGGACACTTCCAGGGATCCAGGGGCAGCCACAGCTTCTCTGGGCAACCTGTTCCAGGGTCTCAGTGCCTTTACAGTAGAGAATTCTTTCCTAACATGTAATCTTAATCTCACTTTGAGCTTAGAACCATCCCCCTTGTTCTATCACTATCTGCACATATGTAAGTCGCTCTCTCTCTTTTTTTCACAAGTCTTCTTTGAGTACTGGAGGGTTGCAGTGAATTAGATTTCACCACTGGCACTATATGAAATATACAACAAGACGTGATCCTGATTCGAGCTGGGCTTTCTTGGTCTTGTTGAGATGAAAATACCATTCTATATTTTTTTTCAAGGACGCGTAGCAAATATTTTGCACAAATTATAAGAACATTAGATTTTTCCTGGGAGTGAACACCCAGTATCCTGGGACATGTGCAAACTAAACTAAAAGTGGGGGAAAAAATTAAATTAAGAACTATGAACCTTCCCCAAAACAACCACTTTTCAGGAGAGCTAAATCTGCAGCTGCTTTTCTTCACCTTGATGCTTTAACATCATGTCCCTGCCTTCTCAGCCTGTTTTTGGGATGCTCCTGTATGTGTGGGAAGTGTGGGAACTGGTTTATCCTTTTTCTTGATACTCACTTGCAGCTGCATTGACTTCCACCCGGTGAGACTCAGAGCTCCAGAATCTTTATGGAACAAACACTGGGAATATATTAACAACCAGGTCTTGTGGAAGGAAAGGGTCTTTAACTCTAATGTACGGTCTGTAACCCCAATAGCTCAGCTCATGGCTGTTCTTCCAGGGAAATCAATGACAAATCTCCCTGATAATCAGCATTTGGGAGCAGGGAGTGTCAGTGATGGTAACTGAAAACTGGGAAAAATTGGTTTGAAAAATCTCAGTATGCCAACAGCAAAGAAAGGCTCTTTAGGTGGAATTAAAGGTCTTTGAGCCCTAATGAACATATCTCAATGTGGTGTGAAGGTTTTAATTTCTTTTAACTCATCTAATTGATTTTTTAAATTAAAATTTAAATATATTTTGCAATGGAAACATTGCTTTCAAACTAGGGACCAAAATATTTAGTACACAAAGCATTTTTCATCAAAAGACTTTGTGTTGCATTATCTTGCTGTGCAGTTTGGTTGGCCACATTTTGTCTTCTTTCATGAAAGGTGTGTTGTGCACAAACGCCCTCTGGCTCTGTCCATTTCTTCTGTTTCCAAGGTCAATGTCTGCAGATGTCCCTCCTTTTCCTGTTTCTCTTTCCTACTTTCCATTCTTAGGTCCTCTTTTGGCTCTGTCGAAGTTATTAAGCCCTGATGAGATGCGTCTTCTGGAGCAGACCTGGCTTACACCGTGTTGAGCGGGGACCCATCTATATAAGCATATAACATAATTTAATTTTACTTCAAAAATTCCTCATGCTGGGTTCTGTGACAGCAGGCAATCTGTTGTGTGCAGGAGTAGGGTTGGTACCTCTTTCTTGGACAGGAGTAAGAGAAAAAACCCAGTGGTTGCACAACAGCTCATCTCTGACGTCGCTGAGCACCGCAAATGTGCTGGTGGGTGCAGGACATCACGAGCTGGTCGAAAGAATTGGCAGGTGTAGGAGTGATATGAAGGTGCAGCTGAAATTTAATTTCCTCCAGAACCATTCTCCACAAGCTGTGCAAACTTCCCTTAGCTAAATAAATACACTCAAAGACAAAGATTTCCCATTTTCCTAGAAATGCTCGTGGTAACAACTGCCTGGGCTTTCTCTCCTGGAGCCTTAACAAACAGTCTGCACATTTGCATTTTCTCTAATAGTCTCAGCAGTAAACTTCCTTCCAAAAAGAGGGGAAAAAAGGAAATCTCGTGTTCCCTGAATGCAGAAAGAAATTACACATTCTGTCTCTGTCTCTCGTACATACAGATACACAATTTAGTACTTTACATCTTCAAAGTGCTGCTCAAATAGGGACTAAATTGTGTTTGTAAACTCTCGCTTTGGGAGACAAGTTCAAATGGGGCTTAAGTCCCAAATGGAATGTTGATGGTCTCAGTCAAGTTCCTAGTGGACATTTGACACAAAAGCATGGCATTGTTTGCTTGTGTTGATAACAATTAGCATTATTACTGTGTGATACAGCACAGCCCCCTTCAGAGCCGTATTGTGAGATGCACTGGGCGTACACACAATGAAAGGCTGGCCCTGCCTCAAAATGTGAACAGAAAGGAAAAAAAAATTTAAAAAAATAGGAGAAATAGCCTTTTCTTCTTTCTGTTTGGCAGAGGAGAACCCGGGGGCTGCAGTCCACGAATCCAGTTAAACTGGTGGTTACTCCTGTCCCAGTTTATTGGCTATTTTGCTAAATTCAAGGTAAAATTAGGAAGTGGTGTGACCATGGCCAGGGGGGCAGTCTGTGTCAAAGCCAGGAACAGAACCTGGTGCTCGTGAGCCCTTAGAAATTGTGTTAACTGGAAGGTTACCCTTCCCCTCCAAATGGAGTTTAATGAATATAACACACTTCAATAGGTGTATTCATAAGAAGTTACCCATTATGGACGTAATGCATGAGTTTTTCTCTCTTGGAAATAGGTTACTCTTACTGGCCATTTCCTGGTCAGGTTTCGATGAGTCCCTTTCAGGCACAGTTCCCATTGAAACAGGTTTGCCTGAATGAGGACTTAAGGAACAACTGAATAAAGACCTCTATAATTGCTCCATAATGATTAAATGGTTCCCATGAGTGAGGCAGTTCAGAAAGACGTGCTTTCACTTAGCAACATTGGTGCTGCCAAAATGAAATAGCCACGTCTGCTGCGGGCAGAACTTCATTCAATGCTGTTCCTGCTCTGATGGTGGCAGAGATTGGACAGGCAGGAGAGGGGTAGAGCCTGTGCAAACACACTGTACGTGGTAGTCCAAGTCCACGTGTCTCGGGGGTCTTGTTCTGCTCCCCTGGGTGCTGCTGACGTGCCTGTTTGGAGCAATTTCTTTACTTTGTGGGTTTTTTTGGCCGCATTTGTTTTGCTTTTGAACTGGTGTCTGGGTACAGATGTCGTGGTGTGGTTTACAGGCAATGTTTCTTCTGGGGGCAAAACAAGCTTTGTTTCGAGGCAAGATGCAAACCTTTCCTACAGGAATGACCACAGTTCTTCAGATCCTGTATGTTTAGCCAAAAAACTCCACCATTTTATTTCCCCAATCTCTCAGTGTGCTGTTCCATAATTTATTTATTTTTAAGTCTACATACTGTGACTTAAGGAAGAGAACAAGAATTACATTGAACTTTTTGATAATGCTAAAGGGAGAAGAAGCCTATCAAAAGCCCACCTCAGAAAGTCTCACCCTTTGGGCCTGTGGATGCTGGACTTGGTCCCAGGAGAGTTATGGGATGGGAGTGGAAGGTGGGAGATGGTAAATGATGCTCAGTTACAAAGCAGCAAGAGGCCACAAGAAGTTAGCAGTCCTCTTGGGGTTTCCAAGAGCATCCCTTTGTTGTGTGTGCATCTTCCCCCAGGTTTTTGAGGCTGTTGGTTGGGAGTCTAGAGGTTTCCCCAGTGTTTTGGGATGCTCAGCCCCACTCAGGGCATGCACGCCACAGATCAATGTCCCCCAGTAAAAGGGTGCACCCCAGGGGTGGAAATGGCAATGTTCAGTGTCAAACCATCTTTGGAGTTTTTCCCTTGAAATCGTGGCTGTTAAACAATGGAGTGGAATCTCTTGAAAATGAGTAGCTCATAAAAATCGGCTCTGCATTGTCAGCTGTAAAGGGAGAGGAGCGTTTTGTTCCTCAGGGCCTTATTCTAATCTCAGATGCACAGCGTACATTACCATATAGCTTAAAAAAGCAGATATTTCAGAGATGATATGTGGGATTCTGAGCAAACCTCTCAAAGAAACCAATATCCTTCAGGAGTTTTTCATGCACTCAAACATTCCCAGCAATGACATAGGCCCCTGATGGAGCATTTTTGGTTAAGGAGTAAGAGAGGAGATGGGGAAGCAAAAGAGTAATGTAAGTGAAGAAGCAGAATGTGCCAGAATTGGAGCTGGAACTTGTGAGCAGCCTTTCACTTCTGAGTGGGATGTGTGACAGGTTGTCTGTCCTGTGATTATATAGTAGGATATCACTGGAATATAAACCCAGGAAGTGTATTGAGTCTTACAGTGGTACTGAGTAAGGGAAGATAATACATTATAAGAGGCAGTGGGTTTTGTTTTTTCATTTGTTTTGAGTTGTTATTTGTTGTTGCTGCTGTTATTGGTAGTCTCAGCCTGCAACATGAACAGGCCATTTGGGCCATTCAAACCAGAAGTAATTGGTGTCAACCACTAACTGGTGCCTGACCTCAGTCTGGCTGCTGGAAAACAGCTGCCAGGATAAAAGTGCCATCCTGACAGCAGGAGGTGGTGAGCCATCACAGGGAGATGCGGCCAGAAGGAATCATGGGAGATCATACAATCAATGGACAGACACCTCTTCTGTCCCTGTAGGCTGATTGTCACGTAAAGAATCCCAACAGGTGTCCCTCATGCCTTTGGAAGTTCAAGGAGTGGTGGATAGCAATGATTCCCCATTGTGCCATGCTGCAAGATGGGGCTGGGCTGGGCAGGTTTGGGGTGCGGTGATGTTTGGCAGCCTGGCCAGCAGTCCTTGCTAACTTTTCTCCAGAAAGTGCAGAGTAGGACTGCCAAGCAGCCCTCGTGCTGGCACAGGCCTGGCTGGCAGCCCTGGGATGCTGCCTGCCAGGGGAGCTGCACTCCAGCTGGGTGAGAGCCAAGTGGCTGCCTGTGGAAGCTGGAACATAAAATCAAAGAATCACAGAATGGTTCGGGTTGGAAGGGACCTTAAAGACCATCTCCTTCCAATCCCCTGCCATGGGCAGGGACACCTTCCACCAGACCAGGTTGCTGAGAGCCCCATCCAACCTATCCTGGAACACTTCCAGGGATGGGGCAGCCACAGCTTCTCTGGGCAACCTGTTCCAGTGTCCCACCACCCTCACAGTAAAGAATTCCTTCCTAATTTCTCATCTAACCCTGCACTCTCTCAGTGTGAAGCCATTCCCCCTTGCTCAGTCACTTCATGTCCTTATCAAAAGCTCCTCTACTGCTTGACAGCTGGACTTGCAATAGTTAATAGGTGTCCAACTTAAGGAAGGATATTTGTGATCACATAGTAGCGTTTCCTGTTTAGAAAAGCATTTGCAATACAGTGCATGGGTTTATACAAAGATTTTGAGACAGCTCATGTAGCAGGATGGGGAAAGTTCAAGCCAGAGTGCAGCACCCATATTTTTCTTTGCCTGGGTGCTCAGTCATGGCTTTGTGCTCGTGGGAGCTGTTTGTCTCACAGTCACACTCTGTCTGGGGTTACAGGGTGGTGTCTGCAGTGGGAATCACAGAATCATTCAGGTTGGGAAAGGCCTCTAAGATCATCAAGTCCAGTTGTTCTCCCAGCACTGCCAAGCCCACCCCTAACCCAGGTCCCCAAGTGCCACATCTACTTGTGTTTCAAATCTCCCCAGAGGTGGGGACTCCACCACTTCCCTGGGCAGCCTTTTCCAGTGCTTGACAAACCTTTCTGTGAAGACATTTTTTCCAATATCCAACGTAACCCTCCCCTGATGCAACCTGAGGCTGTTTTGTCTTGTCCTGTTGCTGGAGAAGAGACAGACTTGATGTTTTACAAGTTATCACCTGATTTAAAGGGGTGCAGAAATGTCATACAGCAGCAGGATGCTCTTCCTGTTGTTAATTCGTATCAGTTTTCCCTTGGCTTTTGGCAATCACCCTTGAGTGGGACAGGAACCAGAGAGAGCACAGCGGTGGCAGCTCCAGGTTTGTGTCTGAAAGGAAGTTTGTGTTCCTTGGATAACCAAAGCGTGATGGAAAAAACTCCTTTCCAAACTGCATAGGAGCTGTAGCAGAGCACTCTTGTCCTGATGGCACATTGAAGGGGTTGAGTTTTTAGGGTATTTCCTTTGCATGTCTCCTTTATCCCCAACATAATTTCCCATGACCGTGTGTTGGGCCTTCGCCAGCCTCTTTGTCTTTCATCTACGAGCTTTTCTTTTACAGGCATTGGGACAGCTGGGGGAGAGGAGACAATTCTGGCTGTGACAGGGAAGTGTCACAGTCTGGCTGGCACCAGAGTCAGAAAACATCTCTGAGCCTCGCTCCTGGAGTTCTCACACAACCTGGGAGTCAGAAGACACCAGTTTGCCTTGTGCATCCTCGAAGAGACAGAACAGATGCTGGTTATGACCCTCCGGGATCCGTCTGAGAGGGAGAAGCAAAGCCAACTCCAGGACTCCGTTTGTGTCCGCCAGGCCTGTAAGATGAATCCAGGCGTGCCAGTGTCAAAAACTGCTGTCACGTCTAGGAGATGAATCTGGATATTTGTCATCTCCAGAGCTGAAAGCTTTGCTTGCCCCAGCAGGGTCACTCCTGTGCCAGTGAACCATCCAGTGCATTGTACCTGGGTTTTGGGAAAGGGATGCAGTCACAGATTTGTCTCCTGACACTACTCAAAATTCTTCCCTGCCTGCAAGGTTAAACTACCGTAATCCTCAGCAAAATTGGTCACACTGTGGTGGCTTCTCAAGTCTTGGCCAAACCACTGCACGGCTTGAGGAAACCTCTCCAGTAATCTCTTGGAGAAATACTGACCTCCACAGCCAGCAGTGACCTTCTGTTGTGCTGTTCCCCAGCCAAAACTGGTGTAGTCTTGACCTTCAGATCCTTTCCCGTCCTTTCTGAAGAAGTTTGGAGAAAACAAGGAAGAAAACCAACAACAGCAGACTAGATTTTGGTTGGAGCTGGGATTCTGCTCTTCACTAAGCATTCAAGCAGCTCTCCAAAGTCTTAACTGTGCTTTTCCATGGCTAAACGAAGCCATGACAATGAATTTACTACAGTTCTGCTCTGCCAAGCCCTGACCCAGCGGAGCACTTGGACAAGTGAGGACAAGTACTTGGACAACTCAAAGCCTTTTGAGTGCAATGCAATGTCTCTCACACTTGGGCTTGAGCACATCTGTGACACTTGCTGGAGGTGGGCTGGTGCTCAGCACCGAGACTCCAGGGCAGGGATTGCTCAGGAATGAGCTCAAATAACAGGAAAATAATGACTGAAAAGCTGCCCTGTGCATTGCAGCCTCTCTGGAAACACAAGAGGTGGGTTTGGGGAGCAAGGACAAAATGAAAGGGGCAGAACAATAAGCTATTTCAGGCACCTGAGAATATATTTCAAGCAAGAGAGGGAGGGGAAAAAAACCACCTGAAATTTCTGAAGCAGCACTTGAGTGCATTTTTTTCTGCTGCTGGTTGATGTATCACCTTTCTTACTGATTTTCCTTTCCTTTGCACCAAAATATACCTTATCTTCCAATCCTTCTTCAGTGAAGTAAATCTAAAATGAAAACAAACCACACATTTGGCCAACCCTGCCTTAAAATTACACATCAAGAACATTTCCAGTGACAAATACTTTCAAGGCAAACAAACTGAAGAGAAATTAAAAAATCTCTGTGGGGCATAAATATGTAATTACACTCACACAGGGAGCATTTTATCAGGTAAACCATCCTACTTTGTTAATTGAAATGCTGCAGCACAAGGTTTTTTGACAAAGGGGCTGAATATGCATGCATATTTCTCACTGCTGCTGTTCCATTTCTCTCTCTCCTTTCCCTGTGTGCTCCAGCAATGGGGCAGTGATCACTCCTGCTTTCTTTGTTCAAATATCCTCATTTCTACCACCTCCACTTAATTCTGGCATGCAAAGTTTTCCTTTCACTGGAGGCACGGGTTTGTGGAGGGTTTTGTTGATATGAAAAAGAAACCAAACCGAACCCCAGAAAACCAGAAGCCTTTTTCTTAAATTAAATTCTCCACAAACAATAAAACCTCAAGAATTAAAGAAAGCAGAAAGAATAAAAAGAGCTGCAGGCCTTGGGGGCAGGTGTGTCCCACTAAAACAGTCTTACCAGGATGGGAGCAAGGCTGGAGTTTGGGACTGAAGAGATTTGAGGTCCAGATACCAAACCTTTGTTACAGAAGCATTTGTCAGTGTTTAGTGGCCATGGGCAACCCTCAGTGAAATTGCCACCATCCCTTCCAGGAGGTGGCTGCTGGCAGGCTGGTTAATTGTCTAAATGCAAGCTGCAGTGCCAGCTGTGGTTTCGCTCACCCATCTGCGATAGCTCTGCCATGCCGGTTCTCCTGCCCTCAGAAGGGAGCAGGGAATATCCTCCCTGGGAAGGAGGGGTACAGGGTAGCACCATGCCCAGACCAACTGCTAGCCTTGCTTGGCAGTGGTGACCAGCTATGACAACCATGAGAGGACACAGTGCCCAGCCTTCCTCTAAGGAAGGAACCTGGGATTCCCTCCTCCTTGTTCCTGAGGACGGATGAAGAATAATATGTTCTCTTTCACCACCTGTTGCCTGGTTGGGTTGTTGTTTTGCATTTTCTCTCCCTCTCACATGCAGTACAGAAGGTGCTCCACTTGCACAGCCTTCAGCCACCAGCACGTGGGGAAGCTCAGAAAGGCTTCAATGCTTTGCTTAATGAGTTTTGTACTTTCCATATTCCCTTTCTGCCTCATGCCCATCTCTGCTTTCCTGCATGTATCCTTCTCTCTCACAGTCCTCTTTGAAATGTCCCACAAGTATAACCTTCGCTCCACTTTCAGTTCTTTTTCCAGGCTCTGCTGGTTTGTTGTGAGCAAAAGAAGGTTGGCTTGAGGAATAGAGCATTACCATACCATATACCTCCCCAGGTAAGTCATGTTAAAAGTCCATGGACAGGTAAACAAAACGTTCCAAAATGGCCAAAATAAGTTTGAATGAGCTCTTAGTCTGTCTCTCTTTCCTTTATTTAATTTTACAACATGACAACGATAACTGTCCTCTCACAGAAGTGATGTGATTGAATAGCCAAAGGATGTGAGTTATTTAGAAACTGAAGACCAAGAAGTCACCAGGACTTAGAAAACATGACCTTCTTTTTTTCTGACTCTGAGTCTTGAATAATTTTACACAAGGAGAATTGGCTCAATACAGGACATGTGAGAAACCTGTGGTGGTGTAACAGGACGTTTTCACTACTGGCGTGTCCTTTCCCTTTTATTTTTGACTGAGTAGAGCCTCCCTGTTCCCCCTCTAGAAGAATCCAGTGTGAGAATCCCACCAGTGTTCTGCAGGACCTGGGTGGGCCCATGAGTGCCCAGCAGCTGGAATGCAGGAACTATGAAGATGTTCCTGGTGGAAACTGAAGCATCCAGAGAATTCCATCATCATGAGAATTAAGCATCAGCTTGGCAGGGCTTTTAACCACACATCCAAACCCACTTGTGCTTCTAGATTTTGGTACACCAGGTATTTTATCCTCGGTCTGTTTTGTTGGACAAATGCTTTTGGCCATAGGATATTTGCCATGGACTCTTTCAATGTCCTTGGCTGACTTGTGTCCCTCCTGAGTCACATTCACAGGGACACTTCCCCGTCTTTTTCTCTTCCCTCTCTTTGCCTTTTGAGCTGTAGGGTGGTTGTTTGCTCAATAAACAGTGTTTGAAGTCTGCAGTCTCCAGGTATCTATGTTGACCGAAACCACTGTACTGTGGCAGAGAGAGCAAACAGAGCAGCTTAGTAGATCCTGTTATGGTTCATGTGATGCCCTCAAACATGGCTGGTGAGGATTTCCTTAGTGACAGATCAGTGGATGCTTGGAGGAGTTTGACACCGCATTATTTTTCTGGTTTATTACCATTATTTTTCTAAAACATAAGAAAGGCTTACCTGAGTTTATATAAAAAGCAAATAAGGCATCTTGCATCAGTTTGACTGGAAAGCTGATTATTCTGACGGTCAACTCTAATTCTTCATGTGGTATTCTCACAGGAACATCTTTCTTGGACATTTCAGTGTCTCAGGTGATCTGCAAAGCAGAGCAGCCAATTCTGGATTGTTGGGAAGGCAGGGGCAAAGGCTTATTGAAAGGTCATTCCATGGCACTGTGGGTTTTCTTATAATTTAAAAACCAACTTGGGATCAGCTTCAGCCTGTGGTCTTGCCATGACAACATCAGACAGGTTGGGCAGAAATTTCCAAAGTTTTGCTTGATAACTTTTCCTTGGTTTTTGGTAAAAATATTATGCTCTTGCATTTCCTGCTTGGGCTTTTTGTTATTTTTAATGGGTGGATCTGTGTCTGTTTCAGTGCCTGCCTTTTTCTCCATATAATGTTAATTGATAAATCCAGCTTGGTTCTGCAGAGAGCTGCAACACTTGCTCCTGCTGGTGGGTAGGGCATTCCATTAATCCAAACTGTGATGCCAACTGAAAGTTCACCTGCCTGTGGTCCTTTAAAATCCCTCAGTGATTTTGTAAACCAGATGATGAGACCAGGAAAGTGTTTGCCAAACTCAGATTTAGTCTGTGGTGCAGTTGTAATTGGATGAAGTGTTGAAATACCAGTCGGATTGTTCTATTTCC
Source organism: Acropternis orthonyx (assembly GCA_035583155.1). Classification (NCBI taxonomy): domain Eukaryota; kingdom Metazoa; phylum Chordata; class Aves; order Passeriformes; family Rhinocryptidae; genus Acropternis; species Acropternis orthonyx. The sequence goes on from JAWWEU010000158.1 coordinate 60,844,650, forward strand.
TGGTAAGGCTTCCCTGACCCTTCTGAAGAATTACAGGAACACATCAGAAAATGGAATATTAATTTCCCCCTGAATTTTAATACCAAAATTCCTTTGTAAGACATTGCCTTGCCATTTCAATTAGTTATTTTCTCCCTTTTCTTTTGTTTTGTTTGCATTTGTCACCATAACAGACTGCTCAATTATGTTCTGGGGTGGTTTTTTTTTTTTACTGCCTTGTGTGCTGCAATCCAGAAGTGGATGGGGTATGGGAGGGTTCCACGGGCAAACAGGCTGCAGGACAGAATTCCTGTTAGCTGGGCTCCATGGACAGGGTCACATGAACCTCTCATCCACCTCTACCACCCCATATAAACCTTGTTGCTCTCTAAATGCACCTGGAGCAGAGCAGAGTTTATGGCATGGGAATGAGCCTGAAGGATGATGGAGGGCTCGGTTGCTCATCTCTGGTGTATCTCCACATGGCAGCAGGACTAGGGCAGTGACTGTCCCCCTGTGCTGGGCACTGAGGAGGTTGCTGTCAAATCCTGGGCTCAATTTTGAGCTCCCCATGACAAGAAAGATGTTGAGGGGCTGGAGCATGTCCAGAGAACGGCAACAGAGCTGGGGAAGGGGCTGTAGCACAAGGAGCAACTGCGGGAGCTGGGGGAGCTCAGCCTGGAGACAAGGAGGATCAGAGGGGACCTTCTTGCTCTCGCAACACCCTGACAGGAGAGGGGAGACAGGTGGGGTTTGATCTCTTCTCCCAGGTGACAAATAACAAGACAAGAGGAAACAACCTCAAGTTACACCAGGAGATGTTTAGATGGGAGAGCGGGAAAAATTTCTTCACCAAAAGGTTGTCAAGCCCTGGAACAGGCTGCCCAGGGCAGTGGTGGAGTCCCCATCCTTGGAGGTATTTAGAAGCTGTGTAGATGTGGCACTTGGGGACATTGGCAGTGCAGGGAGAATGGCTGGATGATCTTGGAGGTCTTTTCTAACCTTAATGATTCTGTGATTCAACCTGAACCGCCGCTCAGCCCAGCACACAGCACATCCTCTGCACATCTCAAGGATGATGCTACACAGTGTCTTTTTGCTTCCTGATCCTGTAGACAAACTTTTTTGGCTGAACAATGTAGACAGTGGCTTTGAAGGGAAACAGACCCTCAGCACCTTCCTAAACAAATCCAGCATAACTTTTAAACCCCATGCATTCCTCGGCCCTGCAGCATCTGTCAAAGAGCTGCTTCAGCACCTCAGTGCTTGCGAGCTGTAACTCAACTTCCACCCTGAAACTATTTGGCTTGTTCTGATGTGTTCCTGTGCCAGTGCCAGTTTTCTGTCTAAGCAGGCTCCTTTGCTTTGTTGTGCTTTCTTCCCTGCCTTATTTCTACTGGGAAAGCTGATTCTCTTTGCATTTTCTCTTGGAAGATTGAAATTCCCATCTCCCTGACTTCTCTGTACTGGTTGACATGGGAGGATCTCTCCTGCAGTATCAGTGTCTCTGGAGAGGTCAGTGACACTTCCCTCACTCCATTGGCTGTATCTGGTTGGATATACCTTAGGATTGCACTTGGCTTTTCCAGTGCCTCAGGATGGTGTGGTCCTGTAAACACCCTGGTCACAGCCCAGTTTTATGTGTCTGGTTTTTGTTTGCTACGGGGCCTTTATTAAAGTGGACTTTCTTAAACTAATCTTCCACCTGTGATCCTGTGATCATCACCACATTTCCACAGGATTTCTGCTTTTAAATGCCTCTCAACCTCATATCTTCAGCAAACTGAATTTGTATCCTCCCTTATTTCTCCCTCCTTTGAAGAAATACCTTTCCATTTCTCTTTTCACTCAGATAAATATTTAATGCTTCATTTCGCTTGGACTCCTTTGCCTGGGCAAAACTGGAGTCTCCCTGTGAGGTTGGTTAATGTGGTGTAACAGTGCAAAGAAATGTCCTTGCTTGGCCATCTCTACAAGGACTTGCCTGCCTGAGCTCTGCAATTATGTGATTTTAATTGGCTTTTAATTTGGGAAGATTATATAATATACTTAAATGAAAACCACAGAGGTGTTGTTAATATGTGGGTTAGAAACTGCAAACAAAATGATAAGTGGCTGAATTGCTTCTGAGCTCATACAGGCAAATTCACATTTTCTTTCCCATGTATTTAGCGGGAAATATACCAGAAAGTTCATAATTAGAAAATTATAAGGATTTGCAATCTATATTGTGAAAAATACATTTGTGTGGCTCTGGAGGTTCTAAGCATGCTTTCCATGTAGAGCTGTATGTTACATTTATGCTGATTTAATCATTCATTAAACATTAGCAAGAGGCCAATTATGCTGTTCAAGAATAAGATGTTTTACGAGAAAATGACAAAAAGATACATGTAATCATTGAAATGCCAGTTTACAATCAGATAGGATGGGAAATAATCCCTTTAGCAAGCTTAAGCTTTTACATATTAATGGCAACATTGGGGAGAGTGGAAAGAGGGCTTTAACAGCCTCCTGGCCTCCCAGCCCTGATCAGGAAGTGAGTGCTCAGGATGCTGTGGACAGAGATTTAACACACTGCTTTTTCCCATGGCAGAGATTCCATGGGGCACTTGAGACACGCTCTGGAAGTGCCCTGCCTAGCTGGCAAGTGTGTTTCTATGTTTAGGACACATAGACAAAAAAGGGTTAGAAATGTTATTCTGACTCTTCAGAGGGGTCATAGAACCAGAGAACACTTTGGGTTGGAAGGGAACTTAAAGTCCATCTCTTTTCAATCCCCTGCCATGGGCAGGGACACGTTCCACTAGACCAGGTTGCTCCAAGCCCCATCCAATCTGGCCTTGGACACTCCCAGGGATGGGGCAGCCACAGCTCCTCTGGGCAACCTGTGCCAGGGCCTGCCCACCCTCACAGTCATGAATTTCTTCCTAATATCTCATCTAAACCAGCTCTCTGAGTTTGAAGCCATTCCCCCTTGTCCTGTCATGCTACACCCTTGTCCAAAGTTTCTCTCCAGCTCTCTTGGAGCCTCTTTAGGCACTGGGAGGGTCTTAGAGGTCTCCCCACAGCCCTCTCTTCTCCAAGCTGCACAACCCCAGCTCTCTCAATCTTTCCTTATAAGAGAGGTGTTTCATCCTTCTAATAATTTTTATGGCCTCCTCTGCCCTCGCTCCAAGGTGAGATATTCTGGGGAGCAAAGAGAGTAAAGATTTACTGGGACATTTCCATACTTATATTCTGAAGGTCCATGCCAAGCACTTCATGGAAAAGGGAGAAGGACGGATGCAGAGCATATCCATAAAGTCATACCTGTGAAGCCACAGCTGCTGAAGAAGCAGGGAGGGGCAGAAACTCATTTTCCCACCTGTTTTCCAGTGCAAGACTCAGGCAAAACTGTTGGGTCGTGGGTGTAAAACAAACAGAAAGAAGTGGTTCTCCTCACACAGAGCTGTGAGCTGGTAGAACTCCTTGATGCAGTATCTGGTATATTCTCTCAGTTTTCCTAAGTCCAAAAAGCAAGCAGATAAATTCATGGAAAGAAAGTTGTTTGCGAAGGACCTTCTTGGGGAACTTCTAAGCACCATCTTCCTTTTGATCTGGAAGTTTCTCAGCTGCAAAGTTTTGTGCACTGGGAAAATGTGCTGTGGAAAGAAGACAACATCCAGCAAAGCATGGACTGAGTTGCTGGAAGAACCGGCACTTCTGTGGTGTGTAGGAGATCAGAAAACAAAAAGGTTACACAAAGAAAAAATACTCCACAGGTAACCTAAAAGAGATGACAACAAGTCAGTTGTTAATTTTAATGTTCTCAAAATGTACTCCAAAGTGACTCACCTGTGAATTGCTCTGGGTACTTCCTATGTCTGAAAGTCTTGCAGTTCCAAGGTTTCTCTGGGATCTGAGCTCTTCTGCCTTTTGCTCTAAGCACATTTGGACTGAAGGCTGAGTAGGGTTGGACAAAGAAAATTCATCATGATTAGAGCAAAATATCCTTATGAAAAATCAAGGACAGTAAGCCAAAGGTATGGGAACTTGTCTGCAGTGAAGAAAATGGATGTGGGACCAGGATGTCCTGGGGCAAGAAGAGGAAAAACCAGGGAAGACCCAGGTGAGCAGAAGATGGATTCCAGACAAACTTCAGCAAAGCATCACTCCATCTTCCCAGAGCCATGCCAAGTCTTGATGTTCTCCGACTGCTTTACCCACTCGTACATCTGGCTGCCCAAAACACACAGCCCCCTTTTCCCAAATCCAGTTGGTCAGCTGTCCCCGTTGCCATGCCGGCCCCTGGGCAACAGACCCGAGCGATGCTGTGGAGAGGGGGAAAAATGTATTCCAGCGATAATATGGAAGGGTTGCAGCTGCCAAACACACTGTGTCTGTGGAAACACCTGTTGAGTGGCTGTTGCAGTGGGAAGAGCAAGATGAAGAAAGACAGCTGTAAAAGTGCCAGCAGCAGTAGGAAGCTCTGCTAAGACTGCTTTGTGCCAGTTAGAGATGTGCCAAATTATTTGGCTGCATTTCAAATATCTGGGTGTCCACTACATTTGCCAGCTCACGCTCCCAGGGAATACTTCAGCATTAACACCACCACTGCCACGCTCCCACTGCTCTCCCACTTTCATTTCAGCCTTCACGTTTCTGTGTGTTTCTTTTATTTCCAGTTCCTTCTAGTGCAAAGGAAAGCCCGGCATTGCAGTGCAGAGCCCAAAATAAGGGCTGGGATCTGCAGCTGGTGGGAAGACAAAGCATCACTGTAAAGGTTTTTGGCAACTGGCTTGTGAGATCTGCTGGGTTATTATTTTGTGTCTCTCCTGTTGTTGTTGTTGTGATTTTTCTCAGAGAATAATAATTTTATCTTTTACAAACAGTTAGCCAACCTGCATGCTTCTCCTGCCTGTCCATCTAGAAATCCTTGGAGCTGCAGAGCTCAGTTTTGGGAAGTTTTCAATGGGAACAGAGATGAAATTTGAAAGTTAAGATGAGCTAGGTGGGCAGAAAAGGTGGAAATACAAAGGCAGAATGCTGTAGGGGAATATTTCCATATGTGTTGTACTATTAGATGTGGCACTTGGGATCATAGGTTAGTGGTGGGCTTGGCAGTGCTGAGGGAACAGTTGGAGTGGATGAGCTTACAGGGCTTTTCCAACCTAAATTATTCCATGATTCTGAGAATTAAAATCCTGTCTTTACAAACAAAGAATGGAGAGAAGATGGAGTTGTAGAGAGATGAGAATCTGTTTTAGATAAGCTTCCTCCTGAAGTGCCCAAGGAGTTCAGGTTCGTATCCAGGACTATATTCTCCCAGTCCCTCCTGACTTTCCTTTAGGCCAAAGCCCTGCAAAGATGTCCCAGTGTAAATCCTTCCCTTGTCCACAGTAAGGGCCAGGGGCATGCCTGAAGTTAAGCTTGTCTTTTTAAGAGTCTTGAAAGCTAAAATGAGCAACTAAGTGTCAAAGAATTAGATTCCTCATCCAATAATTCCTGTTAACTCTCTTAACTCCTCACCTAGTCCCAGTGAATACCAGACATGCCAGGAGACCCTGGAATTCAGAGCACTGCTGTGCCCATACTGCTGCAGCAGTTTGATTGCTTTTCTGTTTGACACAATCATCTGTTGTCCTGATTTCTTTAAATTCCAAAATCCTATGAATGATCAAAAACTCCCCTGGACCAAGGAGATAATACTTTTCTCAGGGAGCTTTTTTACTTCCCAGGAAGGTTTATCTGTTAAGTGTTTGTGGGAAAAATTCATCTTCTTCTGTCTATTTATGCATATTTCCAAGACATCCTTATCCATGACAACTGATTAGCCCTGGAGGTGGTAATTTCTCTGTGAGGTTATCATTGCTTTGCTGGTTGCAGACAGAGATGGAAAGGTCGGAGCTCCCAACAACAGAATTGTAGCATCCTACCCTTTTTGTGTGCCTTCCCTCACCTTGCGGTAACCCTTCTGGGGCACAGATTCACTCCTGTTGTTTATTTTTTATAGAAAAATAGGATCCTGTCTGAGCTTGGCTGCCTGGGACTGACTGTAATGCACAAAACAATGGCTAAACCAAATATCTTTCACACCCCTTCCCTGAGAACAAGAGAATATTCTCGAGAATAAAACCACATTAATAAAGAAAGACAAATCTCTGCCTTTTGAAGGAGGGAAAATATCACACTGTATAAACTGGCAGCAGACCAGCTATGTCCAGGACAATTTATCTTTCCCTTTTGAGCTAATTTTCCAAGCAACCTTTCCTCTAATTACCAATTGCTTTTCCCAAACACCAGCCAACCTGCTCTTCTTTGGGATTGTTTAGGCCAGGATTAGTGTCCATATTCCTGACTTATGCTGATTTTACCTGCAGGTGAAGATCAAAGAGCCAGTGGTTGTACTTCAGTAGGGCTTGAGAGACTCCCTGGTTAATCTTTCCTCCCAAGATAATAGGATAAATTCTCATTATCTTGGAAATTTTACTGGAATTCCTGCCACTCTGTCCCTGTCTCTGTGCTAACCAGCAAGGGGAGGACAGAGCTATTTTTCCCTGAGCTTTCAAGTGTCCAGTGGAACAAGAAAGTTGCAGCCTTTTGAAGCCCCTCTCCCTGGATCTCATAAACAATGATAGAATCTCTGCCTGTTGTCTCGGCTGTGTCAAACTTCTCTTCAGACAACCAGAAAATTCATCTTTCCTGTTAATCTTCTTGACTTTGATGCCAGAGTCGTGGGTTATGGCCTGCTCATCCTGAGAAAATGTTATCCGAGTCAATATTTAGACAGAATAAGCCTTAATCACAACATAGTTATGCTTCATTAAAGAGGTTTTCCATTTGCTTCATTTGGAAAATAATGCAGAATGTATCAGAAGCAAACAAATGGGGGAGATTTCCTATTCATGAAACCCTTGCTTTCTTTCACAGAAATAAAGGACTAATTACTTGTTCAGAGGCTTTTCTTTTCTTCCTTCAGAGGAGGCAGAGGGCCACGTTTCCTTGACCCACTGTGTTTGTTGGGTGGTGCCCAACTCCTCCCATTGCTGGCGAGTAGACCCAGAATGACACAGACTGTTGTCCCCTTAATTATTCCTTTAGGTTCCACCCAAAAATAGTGTTCAAGTTATGGCCCTTCTCTAGTTGTGAAGACCATACTTAACAACTTACTTTTTGGAGTAGTCCATCCATGGTGTGCTCTCAGGTCTCCCAGGAGGGTAGCCCAGGCTGCCTGTAGATCCCATCTCACCTTAAGATGGGAAACACCCGAAGAAGAATCATAGAATAATTAAGGTTGGAAAAGACCTCCAAGATTTAGTCCAACCTTTGATCACACCTTGTCAACTAGACCAGAGTCCAGTCATTTCTTGAATGTCCCATCATCCAGGGGTGGGGACAACACCACCTCCCTGGACAGGCCATTCCAGTGGTGACAACCCTTTCAGTGAAGAAAGTCATGTCTTCAGTCCTCTGCCTGACACCTCCCATGTCCCCAGGGCTCATATCGCATCTTTGGCCCCATAACAGAACCACAGGGGCAGAGAAAGTAAATGGGAGAGGCTGAGACTCGTCCAAGAAGCTGATCCTTTCCTGGCTGGACAGGATATGTGGAGCACAAATACGTGGAATGGAGTAGGGCTGGCCTCAAAGCCCCTCTACAGAGTCACGTGGCCACACTGCCACAGGAACTGGCCACTCAGCCACCTTTAATGCATTTCCTTATCCTCACAACCTCCCAGTGAGGTAAAAAAGGCGCTTTTGTCTCCGTGCTGCAGCGGCTCACCCAGGGATGCCAGAGCGATGCTGCCTTGTCTCCCACAGCCTGGGGCAGCACAGAAATCATGGCATTCTCCTGCTTTCTTCAACTAGGGAAATAGGTTGCAGCTCCTTCTTCCTTTGCTGTTCCACTCCACCAGCACAGACCAGACTAACAGGGGTGGGTGGTGGAGGGAGGTCAAGCAGCGTGTCCAAGTCCATCCCTTTCTCCAGGGCATGGAAGAGCAGATGATTTTTCCTGCAGTGCTCATAAAAAAATAAAAAAGAAAAAAAATTGATTTCTTTCATCTCTTACCCGAGCAAAGGCCAGTGCTGAGCCTAGCAGATTATTCAATAACATCCCATAAAAATATTAAACTTCTATATCGGAACCAAATTAAAATTGTATTTCATGATGTGAACAAAGGTACCCAAGTCGATTTCGTCTCCTTCTCCCTCCTTTTTCAAATTTAATATCACACAGAAGAGCGAAATGAAATCTGTATTTAAATGGCTGTGGAACATTGTGCATTTAAAGTGCACAGCAAGTCACTCCCTAAAGCACTCTATATGATATGTAAATCTTTTGATCTTTCACAAAATGCATGATTTCCATAAAGAATAATGAGTACTAGCTTGGGAAGTACAATATTGACTGTCACTGTAGTGCACTTAGCCACAATTATTATTTGCATGGCTTTTGCAACATAACTGGAGGGAAGAGTCCTGTGAATATTTTTAATGCATTCTAATAGCTACTAAAAGAGATTTTATTTTATAATGGATGCATTCTTTCTTTTGGGTCTACAAGCCTTTTTTTTTTTTTTCAATTTATTCATTACCTTTTTTGCTCTTTATAAGGAAGCATCTATGGGGGAAAGCAGAGGAGCACACAAGTCCCGAGAAAAGAAACAATTGACATCCTGCCCTGCCATCAGCTGCAGTGAAGCAGGGGAGGTGGCAATAACATTTATTTATTCTTTAAGCCAATGAGGAAAGTTTAGCTTGATAAATGATCTTAGGTATGATCTGCCTGAGGGAGCTTGAAGTGGTAGTCCCCCTTTGAGGCGTTTTCAAGACTTGGATGGATGCTCTTCACGGTGTAAATGCATGGAGATCCCACGGGATCGGTTTGTCAGCGAGCACTGAGGTCAGTGGAGCCTTTGGCACCGATCCAATGTGTTGCCTCCGACTTCCAGCGTGGAAACAACTTAAATTCACCTCCCCGGTGGCAGTTGTGAGTATTTCCAATGCTAGTGGTGGGAAGGGAGAAGTTGAGCCATGGCAACCTGCATGCTGAGCTTTTCCGATCTTTTTTCCCAGCTCCCTGGAGACACATCAGTCCAAACTCCTCCTGGAAGTGGGGAGCTGAATCCTGCCATGCAGAAGAAGAGAATTCTCCCATCTTTCTCATGGACACCAGCATCCTGTTTGTTCACCCAGGAGATGAGAAGACCACAAGCTCATGGTGCAGGAAACTGAGGTAGGAATAAGGGCTGTCACAAACACCACATTAAATAACGTAAAATTAAAGAATTAACTCATGACACCTCTGCTTTGTGTTTCCCTTTCTGAAGGTTTTGGCATCTCTCAATGCTCAATGCATTTTTTACTTGCAATACAGCAAAGCCCAAAGCTACAGAGCAAGGATAGGGTTGGCTGAGGTGACAGGGGAATGGTCAGTGTTTTCATGAAAACAAAATACAGCAAGTGGGCAAATACTGTTGCTCCTGGGTTGGGTCGGAAAAAGCAGATTACTTGAGATGAAAATTTCTCATAATGCAGGAGTGATCAAGTGGTCCAGAGACACTCAGTGAGGTCAAGTCTGTTTCACCACTGACTTCTCAGTGTGTGTGATCAGCCACTGAGCCCCTGACACCTCTTTGGTGCACAGTTCACCCAGCAGGACAGATTTGCAGCTGAGGAAACAAGCCACGGACCCAAATCAAACCCCAAGATGGGTCTGAGTGCCTGGTGGCCACTTGGTACAGATATCAGACCTCTCCTTGCATCAAGTAAAATCAATTTTTCCTGATTTCCATCGATCTGGTCTCAAGGTCCAGTCTACAAGGAGAAAGTAACGTTTTGTCTTTTTTTGCCTCAGTTTCTCTAAAATAAGCATAATGCTATTTTCTTTCTTATTTAAAGTACTTTCATTGCCAGGAAAGAAAATGTTGTAATTAATGGTATAGGTGAACAGTGATGGAGCTGAAGTGCAGTAGAAAATTGGTGCTCTGATCTGAAGCAGGCTTCAGGAGACCAAGATGGTGAAAGACATTTTCAGAGCTCACTGCAATATCAAAGCCCACTTTCATCCAAAATAGGATCTGTGACTTTTCCCCCAGTGTATTCCAGCTTCACCCCAACCTAGAAGAGACTCATCCTTGAAAAATTAGTTCTGTCCATGGCAAGGAAGCATCAAAATCCCTTTGTCTGTTCGACTACTTGATTTGAACTCTGACACATCATTGGGACACACTGTTCCCATTTTTTCATTGCTGTTATCCTTGAATATTTGACTCCTGCTCAGTGTTGATCTTTCAGTTCATCTTTAAAGGACCAATAAGACTAGTGCAGGAGATGTTTTAGATCTTGTGCAGTGAGCTAATTCTTTCTGGTTTATTTCCTGGTGCTTTCTATATATGATATATTAAATGCTATTTACTGCCCCACCTTTTCTGGTATAATTCTAAGTTTCCCACTTGAGAAACGTTTCTCCATGAACAAGCCCATCTTTATTGGTAAGGAGAAGGCAAAAATGTTTGGGTTGAATGACCATATTGTTGTCTGTAGCACAAAAACTAAATTGTTGATTTTAAAGCTTCCTTTTTTAATCCTGGACCATCAGGATAATTTTTTTTCTTTAAAAAAAAAAAGAATTGCTCTGTGAAAACCTTTGTCAGAAATAAGCGGCACTAGTTCCCTAAAATCTACTGAACTTGTTTACCTGGTAAGACTTGTAGTAATTTTCCATAACATACTGCCATTTATTATGCTCTGGAAAGGCACTATAGTGATTTCAAGAGGAGAAAACCAAGAAAGATTATTCATTTCACATCCTCATGCAATTCTTTTGTAGGTGGCTTTCAACAAAGGGTGATATTGGATTACATTCATTTTGGTTCTTAATAAACTAGTAAATCTCCCATTGTTCTATGTTGTCCAATTATAAAAGCAATGAATATGAGACTAAGCACTTCAAGATAACCATAGCTTTAAAGATAGACAAAAAGCTTTATAGATTAGGATCAGAATAAAACTGCCATTTTTGTACCGTTTTGATGAGTAATATTTTGTGAATTAAAGCGTTCTCTCTTAGGAATGTCAATAAATTACTCTCTAAGTAGGAACCACTGCAAACCCCAGGAAGGGTTTCTGAATATCTGGGATACTGAAAAAGGAAGGAAGTAAATCCTTCCTAGAAGTCATTTCCTCGCTGTCTGAAGAGGTAATTAGGAGGTTTTTTCTTGAGTTCTGTTTGCCTGTAGGAGTCATCTGTTGGAATTTTCTTGAACCATTTCTGTTGCCTTCCCATTTAGTGTGTGGTGTCTTTTCAAACATGCTTCTTAGCTGCCTTGTGTTTCAAGAATTGAATCTTCAGTACTTTCTAAAGGCTTAACTGGTGATAAAAATCACCATTTTGAAGTCAGGATTTGCTTATTTTGCTTGGGCCAAAGCAAAGGTTTCCAAAGTCATCCAAGAACTGCTTGTGCAAGGTCTCTAGAGGGTAATGAAGAACAGCATTGGCAAGTGGTTTGAATACACTGGGCCAGAGCTGGGCCACTCTGGTAAGATTTTAAGCATTGAAAACTGTGGGGGGGAAACAAGAAGAGTTGAAAACCACAGCCTTAAATACCACAGAGTGCTCTGCGGGCTTGTGAACTGGGATCATTGCTTCCCTAGACTCTCTAATAATTCTTGAGACATTTACAAAAAGATCTATTAATCTATTAATTGCCAACAGACTCTTTGTCAGCAGATCCTTAATGTAAAGTAGTGCCCTCCACCCCTTTAATCCTCATAATCCTACCTTGCATGCAACTTCCCAAAATTGTGATGTGGAATGGCTTAATACTGTGAATTTGACCATTGGCAGAGAAGAAGCGATGAGTTATGGTTCTCTCCAGTGGTGACACAGGATAAATGTCCCATCTGGCTGCTCATCCCAGCTGTATGTTAAACTGGAATGTAAAGGGAATGTTTGCCACAGGTGTCAGTTTGGCAGAAAGGAAAACACCCAGTGAAGAAAGAGATGTAGAAAGGTGCATGTGGGCAGCTGTGGGGTGTGTTTAGACACCTGAGCCCAAGAATTAAGCCTTGGTCTTGTCCGTGTGAAGGTCAGGCACCCAAACTCTTCCCTTGGCTTGGGCAAGGGTGAATTTTTGCACCAGGAAACTGCTACAGCCCCAGAGAAAACCTGAACCCTCTGTTTGAATGCATCCTGGGAGGGACCATGCTTGGCAGATCTGGCAGCAGCATTAGTGGCACAGCTCGAAGCAGAATGGAGGGTAGATGAGAAGATGCTTCCCTACTGTCAATTCTCTCCTCACATCCTTACCCTCTCACTGCTTCCCAGGGTTTCAAGCATCTTCATCGCTTCCTGGATGGCTCTTCCATTTGAGAGGGAGCTGCTGGGTAATAATAATTCTTTCACTTGGGATTGTCAGTCACATCATGGGACCGTGCCTGGAACAGCAATCACACTCTTTGATCAGTTCTGCTGAAACAACCTGTTGTCTTTTATAATAACATTTCCATTGGGAATATTCAGATGCTGAGGCTAAAAAGAACCATTTCATAGCACACAGACAACTACACACGCAGTGACTTTGCATTTTTATCTTTTTGATTTTCCAGTGGGTGTATTTGCCTGTGTTTTTTATTTTTTTAAGACCACATCCATCTGCTTCATAGTTCTTACAAAAGCTAGTTTACATGCAATAATTGCCATTAAAATGTGAGGAGAAAAGCTCCTTGCACAAATGCATTGTTTTGCTCCTTTTAAAGCACACAGAAGACACAAAACGAGATGAAGCTGAATGATGGATGGGTTTATTTAATTATTACTTTCAGAAACATGTTCTCTATCTTGCCCATAGCAGATGTAGGCTGTGACGTGGCATTTGCTCTGGTAATTATGCAGGTTTTTTTGTAAATAGCAGAACAAGTCAGGATGAAAGATAGCACTGCCCTAAGGTTGTGGGAAATTATTCAGCTTTCTCTTTACCAAATTTCAAATGATACATTTAAATGATAAGGTCGCTTTGATTCCTGTTGCACCTCCCACCTCCCCACTTGTTCTCCTGTGACATGAAATGGGAGAGAGAGAGAGGGAGTGGGACTGGAGGCTGAATATGTGGAAGGGGCAGTTTGTGATGGGTGCTGTTATTGCAGTCAGTGATTTAACAAAGCTGATTTAGGTATGCTGCACTTCAGTGTAGCATTAAAGGACACTGGGATGGAAGAATTGAAGTGGTTTTTTTTGGGAAGGCACTACAGCTCACCTTCCAGCCGTGTGCCTCTCTTGCTCAGGTCTCCTCCAACATCCTCCACCCTGTGCTTCATCCTGCTCCTCTTCTGTGTTTGAAGGACTCTGTACTCACAGTTCAGGCCATTCTCCAGCATCCTCATTCCATGTTTATTTCCCTAAGCAAGGGATAAGTATCAGGTGCAGTGTAGGTGGATGGTTGTTCTCAGATTCTTCTCTAAGAGAATGACAACTGACAAGGAATGCCAAGGCAGACATCCTGCAGTCACCAGGAGATCCTTCCACAGAGAAATGGGATCTCTAGGGAGCCTATGCCATCCTCTGCCTGTAAACTGTTCCCTGAACTGCTCTCTCCTGCTAAAGGAGAGTAAGTTTAGATAGAATACTGAGAAAAAATTCCTGGCTGTGAGGATGCTGAGGCCCTGGCACAGGTTGCCCAGAGAAGCTGTGGCTGCCCCATCCCTGGAAGTGTTCCAGGCCAGGTTGGACGGGGCTTGGAGCAACCTGGG
>JAWWEU010000158.1:60858462-60924644 GCA_035583155.1 Acropternis orthonyx
TTGCCCAGAGAAGCTGTGGCTGCCCCATCCCTGGAAGTGTTCCAGGCCAGGTTGGACGGGGCTTGGAGCAACCTGGGCTGGTGAAAGGTGTCCCTGCCCATGGCAAGGGGCTAGAACTGGATGATCTTTGAGCTCCCTTCCAACCCAAACCATTCTATGATTCCATGACTCTATTAACATCCCCTTCCCTTGGGGTCCAAGAACACAGGGTGTGGCTCAGGGTTGTCAGCTACACTCAGAGTTGGAGCTGGGACTCCAAAGAAGTAGCTGCCCCCTTTCACAATGATATAAGACACCAGGGAATCGACAGCTGAAACCTATTCCTGCAGTTTACTCAGAGCACACCTACAAACAGCTATTCTGCATTAGTCTTGGGCTTCCATGCCTCCCAATGGCCTGAGCAACGTGAGGATGTAGAATCACACAGTCATAGAATCATTTAGGTTGGAAAATATCTTTAGGACCACCAAGTTGAACCATTAGCCCAGCACTGCCAAGCCCAACACTGAAACATCTCCCTAAGTGCGACGGCCAAAAATGGTGCAGAATCAGGCTTGTTCAAGCAAGAGCAAAAGCCACTTTATTAACTACAAGCTTATCTTTTTATATTATTTTTCTACTGTCCACACACATATAAGCTACATCTCATTTGCTAGGTATACTTGTCCATCAGTCTTAAACCATCTTCTGATAGGTGGTTACCATCTCTCCTCATGCTGGCAAGTCCCCAAACATCCTCTTGTTTTCCACAGTTGTTTTTCCCTTTCTCCAGCTTTCCCAGGCCTGGCCCAAGGACACAGGTGGTGTTTTCTACTGCTTTCCCAGGCCTACAGCAGCGTCCTCTCTTAAAGCCAAAGCTGTCCATAGCCCAGCAATCTTCCACACATAAGTTGTATAAAATCTCCAGGCAGTATTTCCAAACTTGGGCGACTAAAAATTTCCATCTGGGCCAACATTTTCAAGAGCAGGTAACGATCTTGTGGACTTGTTTCGACTACTCAGTTTGGACTCTCTGAAGTGGTGAGGACAACTAGTCACCCTGGGTATGTCCTGGGTCCAAAGCCACACCTGGGTGATTTGATATCTTGGCATCTCCATTCTCAGCTCATGCTACTGTGAGCTGTCTGCTGGTTTATCAGATGCACTGAGGTACTTGCACTTCACGTTGAAATCAATAGCTATTGATGGGGTTTGGCAGCTGTGGCAGACACAGTCCTGCTCACTGCTGGCAGTGTGTGAATAGCAGGGCCTGAAATAGGCACCCTTTGGAAACCTCAGCTCCTCTGCTCTCCATCAAGTGTGCAATGGAATGAGAATAAACCTGACAGTGAAAATATCAAGGCTTAGCTGAACAATATAATGCTTCAATGCAAGGTGAACAGTACGTATATGAATGAAAATCAGTTGATTGTTACCAAGTGTCTATCAAAATTAAAATAAGGTCATTCACAAATCTTAACATTTTTTTTGGAGGGGAGGAATTTTTTTTTTTTAATTAGGATTAAAAATATTATCTACTTAAAACGTGTCCATGCATATAGTTCTGGCACAGCCTATGGCAACACCTATGATTTAAAAATAAAACTGTTTTTTTCCAAGAAGGAAGCAATTTTGAGTGATAACTAATTTAGATAGTGCTAATTATATTGGTTGGAACTTGCAAGGGAGTCAATGGATAAAAAGTTGATTAAAGCAAAGTTATAAAACAACAATAGAAAGCTCTAACTCTGCACTTTAAGATGTTCTGAGCATTTTAATATTTGTTCCTGACACCTCTTTCAGCTGGGCTGGAAAGTGGATGTTTCTGTTCACCTGGTTGAAATTAAATGAGGGGGGAAAGTGAGAACTCAGTTTAAGAATAGCGGGTGTATCCCACCCCCTGAAATGATGCAATAAGTTCCACAGCTTTTGGTTTTCTGTGTTGTGAACCCCTGGTCAGTGTCAGTGGCAGCGACAAGCAAGGAGGAGCAGCTGAGGGGATTTGTCAACATTTCACTCTCACAGCAGTGTAGGACATTGCCTGGGGTTGCTCACTGGAGATCCTTCCAAGTGCATTGGATGTCTTGCAATGGGATATAAACACAGCTGGAACCCACATTTATGGTGTTTTTTTTCAGGAAGTACTTTCCCAGCTTGGATTCAAGAATGGATCATATCTACTTCCAGCTGTTCCATCTTTGCTTTTCCGTCTGCAGTTAACCCTGCAGCCTTGCTGGCTCACAGCTGGACATGTCATTCCTAATGCAGGAGTGGACAGATACATTCATGGATTTGTGGCCATGAGGAGCACAGGTTTGACAGCCTTGTCCATGGTGGAGGCACTCAGGGTTCTTCTGACCAGGCTAAAATTCCATCTTTCTCTATCTTCAGGTTCTTCTGCTGGAAAAGCACAGACCTCCTTGAGAGGATGGGGAGAAGCAAATAATGAAAAAGGTGTGATTAGTTCTAGTTGAAAACTAATTCTGCTGATTGCCTCACTCTGTTTCTCAAGCCATGTATTCCCTACCCTCCCACCTGAATAATTTACACAAAAATATGGTAAGGTTAGTGGGTTTCCCTGAGAAACGAGGAAGATCTGACTGAGCTATACAAGGAATCATGGAATCCCAATATGGTTTGAGTTGGAAGGGACCTTAAAGACCGTCTCATTCCAACCTTCTGCCATGGGTTGGGACACCTTCCACCAGCCCATGTTTCTCCAAGCCCTGTCCAACCTGGCCTTGGATACTTGCAGGGATGGGGCAGCCACAGCTTCTCCGGGTAACCTGTGCCAGGACCTCAACATTCTCACAGCCAAGAATTTCTTCCTAATATCTAATCCAATCCTGCCCTCTGACAGTGGGAAGCCATTCTCCCTTGTCTTGTCCCTCCATGCCCTTGTCCAAAGTCTCTCTCCAGCTTTCTTGGAGCCCCTTTAGGCACTGGAAAGGGCTCTAAGATCTCTCTGAAAGTCTCTTCTCCAAGCTGAACAATCCCAGCTCTCCCAGAAGGAGGAGCAGTAGGTTTTATCCTACCTACCTGCTGCATCTTGCCTGTGAGTGCCATGGTTTCCCCCCGCTGCAGTATCTCTTCACACCCTACCCTTGTTTGTGCTCAGAAGTTTCCCCTATAGGAGCTCTGCTTTTATGCTTTCCTTTGATCAAATCTTGCTAGTTTTTAGGAAAAAAAATACACCCCAAAGCCTGGAATTGTCTCACTTTGTGCGTAAAGGTGGGGTATTGTTGGATGCCAAGGGGTTGCCCCGTGTCTCTGCTGCTGCTGCACGGTGGAGCATCCCAGAACAGTGCACTGTGTGAGGAGAGACAAAGAGAAGGCAGCAGCAGAAGTAAAAGGCAATATAAGTGCTCCTCATGCTTTATTTGTGTGCTGCTCCTCTTAACCAGCTGCATTAAGGTTGGGGTTTTTTTGCATTTTAGGCTGTTTTCCTATGCAGATAATCATCACTGTGCAGCAGCAAAGACTGTGTGGGCCCAAAGATTTTTGTATGTATTTGATTATGAACTGATGAGGTAATTTTACCTTTCTGGTTCAAATTCTGCGTTATTATTATTATTATTGTTATTATTATTAGTGTTTATAGGGCTTTTATTTTATTTTTCTTCATGTACAATCCACAGCACTCTATGAGCACTTGGGAGTCTTGAAATTCTCAAAAGAAGGGATAGATGTTAAAAGAAAGGGAAAAACAAATCAGAAATAGAGATATTTAATATACATCAGCTTGGCTGTAAGCAGCCTGGCATAAGTCATCCTTTAATAGAGCTGTAAGAATAATTAATTTTTCAGTTCAGTGGTCAAACTGAAAAAACTGTGAGGGAGTAAGGAGAGGAGGTGAGTAGAGTGGGAAGAAACAAGGAGAAATGTTTGGGTCAACCTTAAGTAACAATTTCTCATTTTCTCTCACTGAAGCGAAACAAACACTTGTATTATCTGTTCCTTTGATAAACGGCCCTATCTTGTTTTCTGAACAACACCTTCCTTCTGGAAGCAGGGCTTGAAGATCCTGCCTAGATGGTGGTGACACAGAACATCTTTATTTTTCTGAAATTTTTCCTTCACCTCTCCTTTCCTGGCAAAGCTCACTCATTAAATTTGCCATTAGCGTGCAAAGACCCTTATTAATCATATAATTTGTCAAAACCTGCTACCCAACTTCAGTCTTCACCATTTTCCAACACTTCTCAAACTGTGGACCCTGTCAGAAATTTCCTACTGGAAGCAAGACCCCTGCTTTTAAGTCTACTTACTGTTAAGTTTACTTCTTAACAATGAGCTTACTTGTATGGCTTTAAGCAGAAGGAAGGTGGATTTAGGTTGGATTTTGGGAAGAAATTCTTGGCTGGGAGGGTGGTGAGGCCCTGGCACAGGTTACCCAGAGAAGCTGTGGCTGCCTCACCCCTGAAAAGTGTCCAAGGCCAGGTTGGATGGGGCTTGGAGCAACCTGGGCTGGTGGAAGGTGTCTCTGCCCATAGCAGTGAGATTGGAAGGAGATGGGCTTTAAATTCCCTTCCAACCCAAAACATTCTGTGGTTCCATG
The DNA here is from genome assembly GCA_035583155.1 of Acropternis orthonyx. Lineage (NCBI taxonomy): Eukaryota > Metazoa > Chordata > Aves > Passeriformes > Rhinocryptidae > Acropternis > Acropternis orthonyx. The sequence continues at coordinate 60,863,000 of JAWWEU010000158.1, forward strand.
ATTCTCTTAATGAACTTTGCAAGGATATTCTACAAGGATCCTCCAAGTTCCCAGGAGAACATGGCCCAGGGTAGGGGATGTACTATGGATAAGGGCATGGAAGATCTCAGAAGACCTGGAATTTCATCATGCCTTTGCCATGAGTTGCAGCACAGGCTTTGTCCTGTCACCCTCTTCTTCCCTCATGTAGGAGCCCCTTGTTTTTACTGTATAAAACCAACGGACTATACCCCCACATGCCAACCAAAAAAAAAAAAAATATATATATATATGTGTGTGTGTGTGTGTGCCTATCTGATAAACTTGTAAGGGTAAATTCCTTTGTGGGTAATCAGCAGACAGCCTGAAAACCAGAGACACTTTAAAAGCACGTGAGCAAAAGAGGTTGCTATAAGAAAAATCTTTGAAGGGGTATTATCCAATTAGTACTGATAGGTCTGCTAATATGGCAGCAATTAAAATGTTGTTTGTGAACTAAATAGGAGAAGACCTAAATATTCTTTGGACTTACACATGAATAATGTTCTAATATCTGGTGGAATAATTATAATGAAGCTGTAAGTATTCTCTCACGAGTTGTTTACTGAAATAGCAGTCTATTTAATCAGTAGCAATGCATTCAAGGTGACTAAATATTAAATATGATTGGCAGCTTGCTGCTTGGACTAAAACGATTAAGTAACATGAGAAAGAAAGTGACAGGTGACTTCAGTCCCCTGGAGGAAACATGGCCCAGCCAGGAAATGGGTTGAGACTTCTAATAATATTGGTAACAAATAAGTGCTGAAATGCTTGCTTGCAGCACTCAGTCTGGGAAGGAATGCAAATCCTGTTATACATCTTTTTCATCTTGGCGAGGTTGCAGTGGCAGCACTCGCCAGCTCTGAGGTGCTGTGCATTTTAACCACCCTGCAGAGACACACGCTTGGCTGAGGTGTGGCAGATGCGCCAGTAAAGCTGCTGGAACCCTCAGTGCTGAGCCAAATCCAGCCATCCCCGTGCAGAGTGGTGGAGCTGCCGTGGCCTGGTGCTCCATCAGTCACATGGTCTCTTGTGTTCGCCCTTCTTGGAGTCTTTCCTTGTTGTGTAATCCTGTTGCTTTGGATTCAGTCAGATAAATGGGGGTGAGGGGTGAACTGAAAATGGATGAGCCTCTGAAGGTCACTGGGAGTTGGATTTGACCCAGGCTCTGACCTGGGGTTGCTGGTTGCAGTTCTGGAGAGAGGGCACGGCAAGCATGGCACTTCCAGCTCACTGTTTCACAGGGGAATGCCAGGTGTTCCTCCCTCTAAACTTCTTACCCAGTGAAAGCATTTGCCACTTTGGGTAAGTCCATGTTTCTGTTTTAAGAAGGAGAGGTTCCTAAATCCCTGCTCTAATGCAAGCTTCCACTTTGATATACACCATATCCTAGTTGTGTGTAAATTCTAATTAATGCTGACTCAAAGGCCAGGTAAAGACAAACCTGTGTGAGGTGTCCATGCCAGAACATGCAGTAGTGTCACCTTCCCCTAGGACACATCCTGGTAAGCTCACTGGAAGAGTGTTTAGCTCCCTGGCAGGTCCAAATCAAAACATCACTCTTCTTTATTGAGCATGATAAATTCTCATCCTCATGTTGGTGAGGCCCGGATTAAAACTAAGAAATCGAGGCGCAAATTGAAATAAGAAACTTCCCAGGGTCATGCAGGATTTCCATAACTGGACCAAAACAAGCCCAATTCTTCTACTCTTCTATCTTCCATCCCAACACTCTTTCCTAGCTGGTCCTTCCAGGTTCTCATGAGCATCTCCCTCCTTTCTGGTTCTGGGGAGTGGGTGTCAAACCCTGGATGCTGTGCATGGCATGCTGCAGTCACTGCTGCTGTTCCCTGCTTCTGAGACAAAGTAACCCAAGTGAAGAAGTTGGAGAGTTTGGGGCAGCTCCAAGGGCAGGAAGAGAGACTGATTTCTCTCTCCATGTCCCTGATGGGATCCTAAGTGTAGTATAGACATGAGTGTCAATGCCCTTTTACACAGAAAGTAGAGAATGAATTCCAAACAGTACTGGAGACAGCTGACCCTTTTAGCACAATGCTTAAATATTCTAGTGCCGTGCCAAGGCAGCATGTGCAGAGTAAATATTTTAATCCCTAATTAATCACTTTGGTTAGATTGGTAAAACAGAAGTCTAATGAAAATAATTTGAAATTTCCTTCATGAATAATTGCATTGTTCAGGGGATTCTGGGAAGAGTCAACTGGCTGACCTTCCATTCTTGAGCTGCTCTATTGCTATGAGACTTAATTTGTGTCCTTCAACCCTTTTCAGTCACCGTCACGAGATTAGAAATACCTTTCATGCAGTTTAGCAGCAACTATGCAAAAGGACAGTGCAGTCAGCAGAGAGGTAAGAAATTAGCACATGCTTCCCTGCGGTGAAACACATACAGTACAGCACATAGGACAGGGGCAAAGCTTCTTTTCCACTCCGTGCCCCTTTATTCTGTCCTGAACATGATGGATTGCGTTGTTTATTGAGGTATTCATGGCCACTTTTAATTAGAGATGTGAGGTCTGCCAGGGCTTTGGGTATTTGCGGGATTGGAAAAGAATCTGCTTGTTGTTACTTCCTGGTGACCGGCACCACGGTCTGTCCCGTGGTTCCAGGGGAATTTATTTCCTCCTGCAGGTCCCGTCTTTCCGGTGGCCCCGTGTTAGGCACCAGTCCTGTCTGGACAGGATGGGTTGGTTTGTAGGACCAAGCCTGACTGGCCCAGGGAGAGCAGACTCACACCCTCCCTGCTCACTCCAGCTTGCTCTTCTCTACAGACCAGCTGCAGTTTGCTGTGCAGGGAGGATTTTAGTGCAGCACAGTCTGTGGTCCTGCCACAGGCTTTTACCCTTGTGAAAAAATACACATTAGACCACCCTCAGTCTCAGTACAGTTTTTCTTGTGCTTGAAAACTGACATTAGACCATTCTCAATCTCAGTATACTTTTTCTTGTGCTTGAAAACACACATTAGACTGTCCTCAATCTCAGTATAGTTTTTCTTTTGCTTTTGGGCTGCAACGAAGGGTTGAGCAGCTGGGAGTGTTCATGAGAACAAGTTATGTTGTGCAGGCAACACATCTTAAATGGACAGACTTGTGAGTTCCCGCTCCAAGGGGGCTCTCTCCCCAAGTTGTTGTGGAGAAGACCTGTAGCTGGAAGATTTTATTACTGTAGAGCTGCAACCAGTGTGTCTACTACAGGTGGAACTTGCAATGGCATCAGACACTGCAAAGTTACTGGGTTTTTCTGTGGTTTTTGTAGAGTGGCTTCTTAGGACCACAGAATATCCTGAGTTGTAAGGGACCCATGAGGATCTTTGAGTCCAACTCTTGGTTCTGCCATGGGACAACTCCAAAAATTCGTGTCCAGGATAGGATGTTCAGCCTTTGAAGTGGGCTCAGAAGCACATGGGATTTATGTGAGTGGGCAGGTCAGGGCTTTGCTTTGCCTGCAGTGGGGCAGGAGGGCAGGGAGTGGGATTTGGGCCATGTTATGTGGCTGTGCTGGGTGCTGCTCACCCACAGAAGTTGGGTTGGGCATCAGTCGATCCCAGCTCAAATCCAAACTGGTCTGTGTGCTCCTCAGAGCCTGTGGCTCAGAGCACGAGTGGGGAAAAGAAGGATGGGAAGGAGAAGGATCAGATGGGCAAAGAGGATGGGCATCATTTATAGGGGTGGGATTTCAGGCTTAGGGAGGTGAGGAGGATGTGGGGGAGCAACTGGATCATGTGTGGTTCAGAGAGGGAATGCCAAGGTTTTGAAAGCAATTGGTCATGCAGTGTGTGGCAGGAGGATTGAAAAGGGCAAGGTGGCTTGATTTGGGAGCTGGTTGTCTGGAGGTGAGGAGCAGAGCTATGAGTTTGGGGCAGGGCATTGCACTGGGAGAGAGAAAGGTGTGGCAGAAACTGATTTCTCGGGCCAGCAGAGACATCTGTACTTGCCAGAGCCTCTACCAAGCTGGACATGTGTGTGAGCAGAGCTCTGACCAGGGGCTGCAGGAAAACTCCACAAAAGAGCATTTTCTGCCTCTCAAGAGAATAATTTTTGACACAAGCAATTTTAAACCTTTGATTTTCTTTTAGTGGACAAATAAAAATCACTGTTCTTCTGCTAGTGGTTTTACCTGACAGAGCCAAACTTTTTTTGCAATGATTGTCACTACGTGGCATCTTGCAGTCTCCACTTTCCTTTGGAGGTTTGTTTTTTTTTTTGCTCCAACATTCACTATTTTACTTTTCTATTTGTCTGCGCAGTTGTTGCTTATCAGCCATGGAAATTTACAGATATTAAATTAGCTACAGGAGGGCTCTGATATTGTTCCCTCAATGCTAGAGAAACCTATTGAGAACTGAAGGAAAAATTATTAATGAAAACTGAATGAGAAGGCTATAAAGTTCAATCAAAGTGTGTTCCCTACCTCACAAGATCCGGATGCATGCAAAATTTCACAAAAATTACTCACAAAATGGCAAATGATGTTTGGCTTCTTCAGCCAAAAGCATCGTTGAAATATTTTCATTCAGTGCAAAATATATTGGATGATAATGATAATTAATGTGCTGAACCATTTAACAAGGAGATAATAAAGGATATGAAGGGTTTATTATAAAATTGTGACCCTCACCACAGGACTTGAACTTGCTACTTATGACAATATAAAGCCCTGTAGGCTACAAAAGGTCTTCTCCAGTTGAGGTGCAGATCATAAAAGAGTGTCATGAAAATGAACATTGGTTTTATGTGCTGAAAAAAAGGGTGTGGGGAAGGATATTAAATCTGTGAGTGTATCCAGTTACAGGTTAAATATTCAGCAGTTTGGGGGCTTGGGGTGATTATGTCTGGACCAAAATAGAGGATAAATTTTAAGATCTTACCTCTCCACTGTTGATGCTCAGAATGGTAAGATCTTTTTATGTGATCATAAACCAAATCTATATAAAGCCAAGTCCCAGGAAGTGAAGGAAACAGTACAGAGACAACTTTGAAGCCACCAGAGTTTCTGTGTGTGTGCCTTCCCGGACAGTTGACAGTGGGAGCTTGAAGGGCAGAAGAGGAGACTCAGTCCCCAGTGTCAGCCTGTGTTTTAAACCTGTGCCCAGTTTTAGTGTCATCTCATGGTGGATTTTTTGCCCATTAAACAGGACATGGGCAGTCTGCAAGTTCAAGGGGAAAATAAAGGAAAACAAGGTTTAAATCCATGTCTGCCCATTGGCAGAGCCAGACAGGAGGAGCCAGAATCTACTGAGTCTTTCAGACTTGCTAGGGAGAATTGAGATTTGCTCCCTAAGACTCAGATTTTCCCCAAATAACAACAAAAAATTAAAATGCATCAAAACATTACAAAGATTCTGATTCCTTTGCGGTTCTCTCATAAATCATTATTTTGACACAAAGGATGCAAGAGAGAGAACAAACTAAGTTGCTTTTTTCAGTCTAGATTTCCTAGCTCATGCCTTTGCTCCGTATTGAAGGAAACTATCTAGGGGTTGCTCGATTCAGCCACAACACCTGAACCGAAATGATAATGAATCCAGGAGGCTGAAATCCACTTCAAAACCCATCTGAGGATGGACAAACCTGCACTCATCCAGAAGACTGAGCACTTACAGCCCTACAGTGGCCCAGAACATTGTCCCAGCAACATGCATGAACGTTCCCAACAGGAGTGACCTAAACCAAGTCCTGACCTGAAAATCCGAACAAGAGCCCTTGCTAAGACCGGAGAGGCTGGAACCATGTCCGGAATATTAAGCAGAGCACAGAGAGTGCTGAAACACGTCCGAAAGCATGGGTGAAATGCAGACAGTGAGTTTGCAAATTAAAAACTGGTGTGGCAGAGAGGTACAGTCAGCAGTACAAAGGCAGGGCAAGCTGGATGCTCGGGGCAGCCTGCTGACTCCAACTCGCTGCTCAGGGTTCCCAGCGAGCTGTTTTAATTGAAAGCCGGAGCGTCCGTGGCAAAAGGTTGGGAAGTTCCTGCTCTAATTGACTCTTTCTGGGGTTAACCAGTGCAAAGAACAAGTCAGGTCCCAGCACCAGGAGTCAGTCCTCCCCCATCATTAATTACTTGGGATGCATTTCTTAATCAGCGCCGCTCGGGTCTATCGGAGAGATCCCTGGCACCGTGCCAGCACTGCCACTCCGGCGAGATAAAACACACGGCACGGGGAAGGGGAGGAGGGCAGGCTTTGCTTGTTATTTCTTTTCCCTTTGATGCTGAATGAGTTTGGGTTTCTGACACAGACCTTGCTGTACAGCTTCTTTCTTTGACAGAGACATGGGGTTGTTGTCCTGGTGGCTTTTGGGTGTTTCTTTAATTGACCTTCCAGCAGCTTTGATTGGAATGAACCAATTCCTGTCAATGGCTGTGCCTGGGCACTTTTTCCCCAAAATGTCAGCTAACCACAGATCTTGATGTGGCTGTAAGTCAAGGCAAAGGTGAGGACAGAGTCCCTTCAGACTTCTCCCCACCAAATCTCAGCAAACCCTGCCCTTGGAAGAGGGCTTGGAACAGTCTTTAAGGTCCTTTCCAACCCCAAACTTTCTATGGTTCTCTCTGGCTATGATGCTTGCCCTGAAACAACTGTAAGTTGGGATTCCATCTGCCCCCACACATTTAATGGAAAATTGGGATCTTTAGAGGCAGACCAGTTACAGACCTGAAAAGACAGGCTTGGAAAGTTCAGGCACCAGCAGGGCAGCAAGAAGGGAGCAATTTCTGCCTTGGAGCACAGAGCCATAATGTCCTGCCTTGCTCAAAGCTGCTGCCCAGGAGTTTTCTTTGGGTTCTTCATCCCATTTTCATCCCCTTGCCCCACCACACTTTTCCAGCGGAAGACTTAACAGTTTTGTCCTCTCCAAGTTAAGCAGGGGGCTGTCACCCACTCTGTGCAACTCTGTCTCACCAGACATCTGGGGATTGAAGGGGATGGAAGAAAAGATGTTATACCTTTGTGTTGCATTTCTCTAGTAGGCAAGAGGGTAAAACCAGAAGTTGTCCATTGCCATCATGCTCCTGGGAAGCATAGTTGGTTGGACATGGTTAAGGGCTGGACTCAGTGATCTTAGAGGTCCTTTCCAACTTAAATAATTTTATGATTCTAAGGGAGTTTTTAAAGAATCATAGAATAGTATAATGGCCTGGGTTGGAAGGAACCTTAAAGATCATCCAGTTACAACCCCTCTGCCATGGGCAGGGATGCTTTGGACTAGACCAGGTTGCTCAGTGCTTCATCTAACCTGACCTTGGACACTTCCAGGGATGGGGCAGCCACAGCTTCTCTGGGGAACCTGTGCCAGGGCCTCACCACCCTCATAGTCAAGAATTTTTTCCTAACACCTAATCTAACCCTGATCTCTGGCAGTGGGAAACCATTCCCGCTTGTCCTGTCTCTCCATCCCTTGTCCAAAGTCTCTCTCCAGCCCTCTTGGAGCCCCTTAAGGCACTGGAAGGAGGTTTCTTTCAGGGAAGGCTCCTTGCTTGGATCAATCAAGTCAAGTCCCCTCCACCGCCATTTGCTTGGTTGGAGGGAGGATGAAAACCAGGCATGGCCAGTTTCAGCTTTTTGATCTCTCAGATTATGTTGTCTCACCATGAGATCAGTCAAGGGGGAGAGGAACAGCCAGCCCAGAACAATCACAGCACATTTACTGTAAGGGATTACAGGGTTTTTTTTTCTTGGAAATCTCACAACTGACTTTAATTAAGTTCTTCCAAACCCAGCAAAGGCACAAGGCATTAGAGAGGCAGAGGGTCTGTGCACGTGTGTTTGCTGGATGGGATTTTTGCAAGTTTTCCTTCACCTAATGAAAATTTACTTGGCTGTCCCCACTAAAAGAGGCTGTAGCCAAGCTTCTGGTGGGCTGATACCCCATCAGGTGGCCTTAGGATCACACACTGGTGCCGAGTGGTGGTAACGGGAGGAAGGTAGGATTTCTCTGTTAATGACCCTATAGACTGTGGGAAACCTGAAAAAAAATTACAAAACTAGTAAAACATAGATATTTCTAAGCTCTCCCATGGCATAGTTGTATTATTTCTCTCAATATACTCTTTGAGTTGCTGATGGCATCTCTGTTTCATACAGCCCCTGGCACTGTGGGACCTTCCTCACTGCCAAAAACCCTAAAGGTGCTGGGTTTGTTACCTCTCCTGCTTGCAAAACGTGTGATTTGAAAGCACCTCTTCCTCACCAGGGCATTTTCCGAGGAGGTCGCTCAGGACCTCTGCAAAATCGTGTGCGTTTCGTTTGTGTGCACGGGGGTCGCTAATCAGGGATGTCATGAGCTCTCAATGAAACAAAGTCTTTGGACGTGGGGACCCAGAAAAATGGACACAGTGTACTCGCAGAATGTTCTTAGGAGCACATGTGAATTTCTTTGCACTCAAATTAAGCAGGATTAAAGCAGCTAAACTGTTGTTGCTCAGTTCTCTTGGATCATGTGACAAAGCCTGAATCGCTTTTAGTCACTGGTATAGGCCTAAGTCAGTCCCTTGATCTCCAAATTAATTTTTGAATTGAATGATTGTGTGGGGTTTTTTTGTCCTAATTGAGTCTTCAAGTGAAAAATGCTTAGCAAACAGATGGAAAACTGGAGACAAAAGGCTCTATTATGTAATAAAAAAAAAAGAGAGCGTTCACTACAACAGTTTGAAATTAGTACTTGGAGGCTCTATTTTTATTTTTTTTTCCTTCATAAAATCCCAAACAGTGAGGGATATGCAGAGTGTTTGGCACAGGTTGGTGGAAAAACTATGGAAAAGGAAGGAGGTGAAAAATTCGTAGCAGCAGCTCTCGTAACACACAGTACAAAGCAGCCGAGTAATTTATTGACCCACTCCTCATTTTTCTTTAATTGATATGGCAGAGGCAACAGTTTTCCCAGGAAGAAAAAGTTTTCAAGTGGTAGCAGCACAAAGCTCAAAGGTAGTTCATGTACACAATCCTGAAAATGCCCAAACATCCCCTGGGAAATGCACTGGTTTTTTTCAAGTCCTGTGGGACTCTTGGGGCACCCTGGGGTGTTCCTGCTGTTTCCCAAACACTGGGAAGTAACTTCCTACAGCTCTGGCTGTAAGTTAATGAGCTTTAAAAGTCTACTGAGATCTGCAGGAGATCAGGATGCTGCTGTGGGATGCACTCCATGTAAGTTGCATCCCCAAATTTTCCTATTCCATAGCAAAATGAAGGGTGGCAGGGGGTGAACACTGCAGGCAGCTGGGCTGGTGAACGGAGTTGTACCAGGGATTGTGGCTCACAGATGGGACAGAGACAGGCACACAGCCCCGCCTCCTTTAGGACAGTAAAATGACTTTTAAGGAATTTCTTGTCTGCTTTGTGCTGCCAGGAGGTTGGTCTCAATCTCGTCTGTCTTTGCTGTTGATTTTTGTTTGAGGGGGGGTGCCTTTTCTTGTACCTTTGAGATGCTGAAACAAGGGATCTCAGACCAAGGTATTGTCTTTGTGATTTTCCTGGTGAACATATTCTTTTCAAAATATCAAATTTAGCCTATTGAAGGAACCACCTGAGTCAGCACCGGGCTGGAAGGAGGGGGAAATAGCTGAAGCTTCTTCTTTCATTCCCAAGTGCAGAGTTAATTAATATCCTTCTTCTAATGAACAGGACTAAATGGGTTTTATTGACAAATACTGAGTAAAGGGGATTTATTGAAAACTACTGAGGTCCATTTAGGAATCCAGGTTAAAGTGGGCCACCATTTAGCCAGCTGTCTCCTCCACAAACAGTTAGTAGGTGACATTGCTCTTTGCCCATAAAGTCCCTGTTGTTTCTTGCCATAGTTTAACACAAAGCCCATCACTTTAGTTGTGCTCGTGCCAAATATTTTTCAATGGTTAGGGAACATAGATCTACTCTTTACTTCTTATCGTCCTGGTTACTGAATACTTTTAAATCTATTCCAAGTTACAATCATTGCTTCATATAAAAAAAAAAGGGAGAATCCACCCAAATAGTACTTGATTTTTGGCCGTGATTATGGAAAGACCATCAGCTCTGCTGAGGTGCAGAAGCAACCAGCAACAACAAGAAAGCAGAGTTGTCTTTCTATACCCTGGCATTTGTTTCTAAGTGCTGCTGCCACGTTTTGTGGGAGTTGCACAGTCTCACAGTTGGCTGGAGCTTGGGCAGACATTGTTGCTTGTGTTGGGCTTTTCCATGGCCCTGCATGGTTTGGCCCGTGTGTGTGTATGTGATCCATGGAGCTGCTGTATTCACCTGGGATATCAGATTACCCATAAATGCTGTGCAAAAGAGTTTGATTCTGTGTATCCAAGTGTCCTCAAACTTTGTGGCATAACTAGTTGATGAATGATGGAAAGAATGTGGCTAAGTGTGTCCATATCTGTAAGAAGGGGATTTTCCTCAGTGACGCCCCTGGAATAGTCACAGAAACCTGCATGCTATCAAGTCATTCTGCTGGCCATCATGTCAGTGTTAGCATTTCTCTCTCACTGACATCTTGGCCTGCTCCTGTTGGAGCAAAGGGATAATTCTTGTGTATGGAGAGGGAGCAGGAGGAGCTGGGCTACAGACTCTGAAAGGGAAGAAACTTGGGAGAAAAGTAACTGCAAACAGAAACAAGTAACTGCAAATTCTTTCCTGAGGTGAAAACGTGGCACTGAGTTCAGAACAGATAGGACCTGGCTTTGTTCAGGCAGTTAAAGTGACAGAGGGTGGGTTAGATGAGATATTAGGAAGAAATTCTTGACTGTGAGGGTGGTGAGGTCCTGGCACAGGTTGTCCAGAGAAGCTGTGGCTGCCCCATCCCTGGAAGTGATCAAGGCCAGGTTGGAGAGGGTTTGGAGCAACCTGGGCTAGTGGAAGGTGTCCCTGTCTTCCACTACTTCCTGTAGTGGGACTGGAACTAGATGGTCTTTAAAGGTCCCTTCCAACCCAAACAATTCTGTGATTCTTTGATTCTAATTAGTGGAAATGGGATATCAGCAGGATGGGAGAGCCCTGTTGGGTGTAACTCTGCAGTGGGGTATTTCCGAGCACCCAGAGTTACAGTGGTAGTTGTGGATGGTCTGTATTGTGTGGTGTCCATGCTCTGGGAAGACCACCAGGATGGGATGCCTCCCACAGCAGCTGCCCCTCTTTCTGGTTGAACTGGTCACACAGGAGCCCAAGTGGGTTTGCCATGCCACCTTTAACATGACACTCAGTGGGGCTGAACCACAAAACCAGCTCTGCTCCCTCTCAGTCTCCAAATCAGAACCTGTAAATCACCTCTCCTTAGTTTCCATTATTTTCCTGAATTAGAAGTTTATGGAAGGCTTATTCTCATCTTGCCTGAAATAGCAGCACATGAGCCGGGCAGGACCAGGCCTAACCTTTCAGCAGAGTTCAGGCTCTGCCACGTCAGCGATTGTTTCTTGCCATCACAGTGTAAACCCCTTTTTCCCTTTCACTTCACATCATTTCTTTCTGCAGGACGCTTTCAGTGCAGATAATGCACACGGAGGTACAATGCAGCCAGTTGTCTGAGAAAAGAAACCCGTTTTCTTCTAGTGGGTGGTAGGTAAGAATTACTAATCCAATCTGCTTGAGTTAACGCAAAACAAGGATTAGGGTAAAGTTCCCGAATATGTTAATCTTCCTTTATAGAGGCAAACTTTAGCACCGCTATCAACCCCGTGGTTTATGGTTCATGGGAACAATGAACCAATTAAACTCGAGCAGAAAAAAAATCTTGCACAAGTTTTCTGATTGTTACCTAATACTCTGAATTCTTTTGATTCTTAATTATTTGCCACCGTGTCATAGACAGGGTGGTGGGGGGAATGAAATGTTGTTTATTATTCATTAGGCTGTTTCTAAACATATCCATAATTAACTGCATCTTATTGTAGTTGTTCTTTTCATCTCTGCCTTTATGAAAGTAGGTATTAAATGACATGTAAGGGCCTGGATAACTGATATAATTGTTGGCAGTGCAAATGGATGGTTTACTGGAATGGTTGTGCCTATTCATAGTCAACTAGTTGTGAAAAAAACCCAGCTGGTGTGAAGGAAAATAAAAAAGGGACATTCAAAAGCATTCCTCTTAGGTTTTGGGAGAGAAAGATCACCTTATTTCAGTTTTTATAAATGGATACTCAATAGCAAAATTCCTCTGGCTTTACAAAAGCAAGCCTTAAATGCTACTTTAGTCCTGGAGATATCCAAATTATTCTCACTTACTGCTGGATCATATTCACTGCTCTTACAGCAATCCACACAAATTGGAAAATTCTGCTGTGTATTCTAGGTTTTCTTCTGCCTTTCAGATTTCTGACTGGGGAACAGAGCAAAAGGAGGATAATTGGCCTTACTGTTTGAGACAGAAATGTCAGGGATTTCCTTTTAAATGCTAAAGGATCTATTCTCCTGTCAATACCTGCACGTGGCTCTTGGGCACATCAATTAGAGAAATGTAGTCCTAAAGCAAATGTTACACTACAGGATTGCAGCAGCTTCTGTGCTGGTGGGTCAGAAGAGCCAGTTTGATTTTAGAGTACTAATGTAGATGTTTTACCTAACCAGCCTTTGATCCTGGCAATCAGCAGAGAGCAGGGTTGTTTCTGCAGTTATCACTATGTACTTGTGCCTGGAATAGATGGAATCCCACTGCAATCCAACGGAAATGATGTTTCTGGGAGATTCTGATGTTACCACCACTTCTGAAAACCTCAGCAATTATCGAGGACCTGAAAAAGAAGGGAAGTAACCCTCTACCAAACACATGTTTGTGTACAATTTCACAACCAAAATTCCAATGCAATGTGCTTCGTAAAAAAAGACTTGAGAGGAAACATGCTGGACACAGGATGCAACGACTATTGCATTCCAAGCTCCAGTTCAGTTCATTAAGTCACATTTATAATGTTCTCAGTTAAGAGAATTGCAGTTTAGGGAACACAACAGGGCACAGCAGGTCAGAGTACAGTCTCAGTTGTGAAAGGCTTATTTTATTTAGTAAAAATTCAATCATCGTTCACATCCCCTTGGTGAAAAGTGGGGTCTCGTACAAGGCGCTGAACTGACCCCTTTGTACTGGAGTTAAACTTCTCATCAGGAAGTGAGGACTCCTCTGGGGCAGTGACCCAGTGTCTGTTTTTCAGTCCTTTTGTTCAATTCATTTAATTTCTGCTTTTCACCTGAGAAGAGCAGACAGCTCAGCCATCACCCTCCTTGGGACTGGCTTCTCCATGTCTTGACTCTCCAATTCATCTCTGTGCTCCTCTCTGCCCAGCATAAACCTAAGGAAAAGTGCAGGCGATGTTGTGGGTCTTTTATAGACCGAAGTCTGTGTGGTATAAGAAAGTGTGATGCTCAGTGCATCATCACCTTCAAGAACAGATAATCATAGAATCCCTTAGGTTGGAAAAGAAAACTAAGATCATCAACTTCAACCATTCCCCCAGCACTGCTGAGCCCACCACTAAACCATGTCCCCAAGTGCCGCTACCACATGGCTTTTAAATCTCTCCAGGGATGGGGACTCCACCACTACCCTGGGCAGCCTTTTCCAGTGCTTGACAACCCTTGCTGTGAAGATATTTTTCCCAATATCCAACCTAAACCTCCTCTGGTGCTACTTGAGGCCATTTCCTGTTGTTCTATCACTTCTTACTTGGGCGAAGATAATAAGGGATTCCCTACATGGATTTAGTTAGAAACAAAGTGAACCACAGCCTCAAACACAGCCAGGACATCTCTCCCGGATTCCAGTGCACTTGGTATTTTCTGAGAGCTGAGAGAAGCGCTTGGCTGTGGGGTGACAGGTTAAGTGTGGTCTGTCTGAGGGCCAGAAACTCCGAGGTGTAAACTGGGAGCGCTCCCAAGATGCCGTGTTACATCTTCTGGAGAGCTGCCCCGCTCCATCAGGCTCTGCCGTGCCGGGGCCCCGTCCTGTGAGCTCTGGAGCAGCCCCACGGCTGCTCAGAGCCAGTGGGAACAGATGGCACTCAGCACTTGGCAGCATTAGACCCCAAATCCCAGGTCCTGGGCCTTTTTTTGTTTTGTTTTGTCTAACCACCAAAAAGCTCTTTCAGTTCACGAGTGGCGAAGCAGCAGCAAAAACAAGGTGGAGCGAGACACGCCGGGCAAACCTGGTTTGCTGCTTTAATAAATTCGCAGGAGTAGCGAGTCCTCTCTGCAAGTCCCTCAGTGCTCAGCAGAAATAGTCCAAGTTTGAGGCTGGGGGACTTTTCAAGCTCGTTTCCCTGCTGTGGCACACAAGGAAGAGACAAAAACCCCTTTCTGTAGCCTCCGCTGGCTGCGACATTTGTTGGTGTCTGTGGATCTCATTCACAGCGCTTTGTGCAACACTCGTACTAATGTAACTGTATTGTGGCAGGAGACTGGAGAGGGCAGAGGATCACTCACTCGAAAACATGACCTTTTAATTTAAACAAAAGACTTGAAAAAATGAAAGTGAGTCTTAAATGCAGTTTAATCAGTCAGGCGAAAGATGTCTAATGAAGCTGCCAGACAGATTTGTAGCCAGACTGTCACTTTTACCCATCATGTTTACAGCCTCCAGTGGTGAGATTAGGACTGCGTGAAGGCACAGTCTATCCAAATTTCCCCAGTCTGCTCCTCTGCCCTGTCTGTTAAGTTTTGACAATTTGACAAATTATTTTGTTGTGTTGTCTCTAGACCTGGAAGAGCTGAGCGCGTTGCTCCCACCTTGGACTGCAGCTGAACTTTGCTGATGGAGGGACAAGACACCCAAAGAGATTCTGCAGTGCTACAAAATCAAGGTAAACCCTCTTAGACTTTCTGCTTTATGATGTTTTCCTCCTAAGTGATCAGTGCTAAACCACCTGACTCTTGAATAAGGCCAGCTGAAAAGTTTCAGAGCAAATTTGAACCTCTTGATTCCCTCTGTTGTGGATCAATAGGGTTTTGGGGGGTTTTGTCACAATCTCTATTTCTCACCTAAAGCCACTGGGATGCTGCAGTGATGAATAGGGCGGTTGAGGAAACCTCTAGTCAGTTGTTGCTACATCAGAAGATGCCTATGCCAAGACAGGACTTGCTTTAATGAGAATCAAATTAGAACAACCTTCTCCAGAGTTAAAATTCCCAGCTATGTGACCGTGGTGGTGGCGATCCCACACTTCTCACCAATACCAAATCGGTTCTATTTTACATTTGTGGATGCACAATTGTTATTTCTTTTGCAGGGAATGTTCGTTTACTTAAGAAGTTTTCCGTGGCTTCCAGTTGTAGAAGCCAACCCCTCTGTTTATCCACAGGCTAAGCAGGGCTCAGACACGCAGCGTCTGAGCTCCCCACACAGCCATGTCGGTGAACTTAGGCTGGAAGGGGAGGAATTGCCTCTCTGAAGGATGAGAGGGGATTCATTTTCCATGCTAACTCTTTCCTGGGGGGTTTTGCCAGGAAGAGAAAAACTACTCAGTTTTCTGTCTTTTCCCCATTTTATTTTATTTATTTTTTTTTAAAGAACATCAAAGTTATCACTCTTGCTTTCTCACCATAATCCCGCAAATCCTAATGTATGTCTCCCAGTCCTTTCATGCTAAAAGCACAAGTGTGTGTGTGTTTTGCAGCATTTAGGGGGGTGCTGGCTATTTCCCTATTTGCATACACACTGTGTCACTAAAAGAACCAAATCAGGAAAAGTAGTTGAAACTCAAACATTTATTTATTTTTCTTGGGCACTTTAAAGCCAACTATTATTTAAAAACTCACTTATATGACGTGATATCTAATTCTGCTTCAGTGGAACAACATAAGTGGACAAAAATTACTTTTCTAGTTGGATTTTTTTCCCCTCTCCTCTCCTTTTCCCTGAACACTTTTTTCCAAGTTTCATGCTTAGCAAAAAACCCCTCTGTAATTGTCTTGTCATGATTATACTTTTTTCCCATTCACCGCCGCTTTACATGGAAGCCCCGGGAAAAGAACTCTCAAAAATGAAAATTTCATGCTTGCATGTGTTTCTGTGATCTGCAGTGTGTATGATCTCCGAGTGGAAAAACTTCTCTAAAAATAACTGGATTACCCTTGCTCCGACGCCATCTGATGCCTCTCGAGCAGATACGGCCGCTCGCCTGTGATCTCTCACCCGCAGGAATCAGGGTGACAGGCGTCTAGGGGAGGGTCTGGCAGGGACACCCCCCGCCCTCACCCCCCGTTTTGGAACGGGCTGGGGGACTGGGGCAGCACCACTCGAGATCTGCACACCAAGGCTGATGGGAGGACAAAGCTTCGACCTTTTGAGGATGGGAAACGGCGTCGTTACTCGCTTCCTTGGGAGGACCTGCCACTTTCCACCTCAAAGACTGTTTTCAGAGTTGTTTTCCTTGCATCCCTCCGCCATACAGGGGGTTTTTTTGTTTGTTTGGTTTGGTTTGGTTTTTTTTTTTTTTTCTTGGCTTGAGGGGACTGGTTTGCACAATGCGTGCAGTGATGCAGCATGGGCTGCTCCTGTCATCCCAACCCTCCCCAGCCATCAGAAAGGCTCCCATGGAGGCTGAGGGCTGGGACCTGCCCCCTTGGGTTGTAAGATCCTCTTTTCTCTTCAGTGTCCAGCCCTGCAGGTGGTATTGCAGCACAAGAAATAAATCCTGATTGAGTCCAGGGATCCATTCAGCTTTCAAGATGTTTTTCCTCTTGTCTTCCAGCCCCAACTTACAAACCTTCTTCCCGCATGAACACACTCTTTGACTTTCCTGGGATGGGAACTGCAGATGCAGCCAGAGCCACAGCAGTCAGCTTCCTCTTTCCCTGCTGCCCAGTGATTCCATGGCAGGTTTTCCTGCCCTGAAGTAGAAATGACTTTGTAAGTCCTTGCTCCTGCAATGCCACCCAGCAATGGCACCTGCCAGCCAAGCCAGTGGTGCCCACAGGACAGAAGAGTGTGTCCCTCTTTGGCACGGCTGTATCAGAGTCCTGACCCACATAAGTAACAGTCCCTGAAGGGCCACCTTGAAAAGGGATTAGGTAGAAATGGGTAGGAAAAACCCCTGAGCAGATGAGAGCAATAACACATTAACAGGAGCAGGAAGGCTGGTCCGGTGACTGAACACCAGACTTGGACTCAGGAGATCAAGGTTTAATCCTCCATTCTTCCACACATGTTGGCAAGTCACTTAATCTCTCTGTGCCTCAGTTCCCCATCTGGAAAAGGAAGATAATGGTAGTTCTTTTGTCCTCACTGTCTGTTTAGATTTCTAAGTTTTCCAGGGCCAAGGATGCTTCTTCAGGAGGGTATATACAGCACCTGCATCTGTAGAGGGAATCACACTGCAGCCTTCCATGCTAGGAATGATAATTAATAATAGAAATATCAGTCCTTTAATCATCAGGGAACTCATGCTGGTTTGCAACAAAATTTGCAATTAATGCCTGATCGGAGCTTTAATTGAAGTTGAATAAGCACTTCATGTAACATAATGGGCATTTCCAGAAAACGTCTTTGTGGAATCTTGGGACTATCCATTTGCATCCTCAGATGACCGTAAGAGTCATCCCTACCCTGTAATATTTGAGAGCCAGTCTCAAGCTGGGTGACAAGGCAGAAGTTGGAGTGAGGGGATTTCAGCTGGTAAGAAACATCAACAACAGCCTTGCCCGTGGTCCTTCTCAATCCACCACGGATTCAGAAGAAATCAGACCAACTCCTGCTATGGGAATCTGCAATTCCCCTACTTTGGGGGGGATCCCATTTCTCCCTGTTTCTCCATTTCCTGAAATGCTTGGGCTAAACCATGTTCATAGAACCATGGAGTAGTAGAATCTCCTGAGCTGGAAAGGACCCATAAGCATCATTAAGTCTGACTCCTGGTCCTGCATAAACAGCCCCAAAAATCACATAAACTGCCCAAGATGCTTTCAAGGTTATCTTTATGTTATATTATTAAGAATAATGTTGTTATTACCCTGGGGGACCTACCTCAGCCAAAGTCACCCAGCTTACTTTTCAGGAGAAAACTGCCCAAAGTAAATATTTCTAGAACTTTTCCTTTGCTGCCGTGCTCTGACATGAAAGAAAAATATTTTGGAGACTGTTCACTCTGCTTTCCAGGGGGAGAGAATTGGTATCTGCCCTGATTATACTTAACATCTACTGGAGTCTTCGCTGAGGTTAAAAGGAAATTTCAGCAGGTGGGATTATCTCCTACAAGTATTATATCCTGCCAAATTGGGTTTGGATTTTGCTAGACTTATTTACTTGTTTACAACACCTAGGGAAGCAAAGACTTACTTTCCTGTAAAGAATTTGGCTGTGTTTGAAGACATGGGAACTGTGTTTTTGAGGTGAATCAGACTCAGATGGACTTTGGGATTTCATATAATATTGATTTACTGACTAACCTCACTCTTCTGCTGGATGTGCCATGGCTGTTGTGAGTGATACTGAGCTATTAGAGGGCTGCAGGAATGTTTTCCAGTGGCATGTCTGCCTTAGGACAGTTCAGATGAACTTTTTGGGATTAACTAGCTTGTGGGTCTGCCTTGGCTCCAGCCTTGCCTCCAGAGCTGTGGGATGTCCTGACATTCCCTCTGCCTGTCTTCTCTCCCTCTGTCTAGAGGTCCTATTCTGTCTTCTCCTCTGACTGTATCCAAGGCCCTCAGTGAAAATGCAGGCCTGATTGTGATGCCTTCACTGGTGTTTCTACAGATAAACCCTTTGACTTCATCCGTCTCTTAGTTGTACCAGTGCAGGTCTCCTGTGTTTCTTTGTGCATGTCTCTTCCAGCTCTTCCCATCTCTGCTCACCCCTGTATCTCACTTTTATTGATGAGATGCAGGGCTGCTAGTAAGTCCTGACCCTCTCAGTCCATTTTTCTTCCATCTCTGACTTTGATGTAGGTCTTCTGTTCTCATTTTATGCATCCCCAGTGAATGACTTCCATATATTTGTTTTTAAAGAACAGTTTGACTGGAGAACTGATGCTAAACATCTACCCCAGCTGCATCTTATACTTTCAAATCCTCTTTTATTGAGCATGTAAGGAGCTCTGAGACTGCTAGAGTCACAGAAAAGTCCTAGTGAGGAGGGAAGTGTGGGGTAAGTGGAAGCATTGCCTTTCCAGTGGGTTACATGTCACCATAATGGAGTAAATGCCCTGGAGTGAATATTCCGTGTGTGCACGACAAGCCTTAACTAGCCATGATTATGTGCATGTTGAAAATAGATGGCAAGAAAATTACAGATATTTTTTTCTTTATTTTTAAATTTCAAGTGTCACTTTTCCCTCCTCCCTCTGTCGAATTGCACTGAAATGTGTGAGGAAGAGAGTCTTGGTTTACCAGTTGTTTGAAAATTCAAAGAAATGAAAAAAGTTGTCTTTGTTCCCCAGTTCTGCTGAAAATGCTCTCTCATTTCTTTCACCAAAACCTCTGTCATGCCCCCTGTCCACAGGGGTTTGGGTTCTTGGCATCTTCCTTGTCCAGCAGGGTACTGGTTTTGGCATTCTCCAGCTTCCTTGTGGCATTAGATTCTTGCCTCTAAATCAAAAGAACTGGGGGATTGTGGGGGTGCTGGGTATGAATAAATCCTGGAAATATTTCTATTTTTCCATCTCAAAATTTTCCATGGAGGAGGGTGATTTCTAAACAGCTGCAATTTATAGTGCTTTGCTGCACAAGGGGTTTTAAAACATCAGATCTATTAGTTCTAGTAAATATAGGCCAAGTTATTCTGAGAGATGAAAATTCTACCTAGATCTTAAATCTTTCCTGGCAGTGACAGATGCCAAAGCCTTTCTGGAAAAAAAAAAAAAAAACACAATTGTTTTGTCAAAGCTCACTTTATAAATACCTTTTGCTGGAATGGTGATGCTTTGTGTGAAACACTCTGCAGAAAACTGACAGTGAGGATGGAAAACGCTGACCTAGTTTTATCCAGAACAAAAGCAGGATTTATTTTTTTTTGTACAATTTTCCTCTTTTTCTTTTTTTTCCTTCTCTTTCCTTGTAAGAAAAGAGAGTTCAATAAGTACTAAGGCTTAGGAACTGCAGAAGCTGGTAAAGGGAAGAAAAGCCAAGCACCTTCCTGGTCAAATGTCCACAAGAAACCTTAATAATCTCTCTAGAGCTTTTGGGCAAGTCAGTGGTGCCTTCTCTGAAGTGTGGAGGTCTTGGTGCTTTTAATTGTTATAACAGCATCAATCTTCAGCCCTGCAAAACACCTTCAGCTTCTGCACTGAGCTGCAGAGGGATCTGGGCTTTTGGCAAAGTAAGATTAGAAGGAGAGTTGAGGCATTCCCTTTAAATGAGGCAGACATGGGG
This sequence comes from Acropternis orthonyx, assembly GCA_035583155.1. Taxonomy (NCBI): domain Eukaryota; kingdom Metazoa; phylum Chordata; class Aves; order Passeriformes; family Rhinocryptidae; genus Acropternis; species Acropternis orthonyx. The sequence goes on from JAWWEU010000158.1 coordinate 60,883,304, forward strand.
GCTCCAGTTTGGCAGGGCTGGATGGGGACTCTGGCCACCAAAACTGGGATGTTTGCACTGGTTCTGCTGGAGCTCACGTGGGCTCCTCCTGATTCCTGACCTTATAAAGTTATCATCTTCTTGCCTCTGGGTGAAAGACTCTAGCAAGTGGTAGATGCAAGAAATCATGGTCAATTTTCTGGTAAAAAGAGACAAATTAAAGGGGCAAAAGTCAGAGCTATGACCCTCCAAGGTACAACTTCTGGACATGCCAAGGGAGACACAGTTCTTGTTGTCTTTTCTTTCTTGCATCATGCACATGGTACCAGAAATATGAGCAAGGGGATGCTGAGCAAGCGGTGTGTTAGACCTGCTCCATTTGGTCACACATTTATGCCTTGATTTGAAAGAGATCTCCATGCTCTTCCAGGTAAAGGGATTTTTCATCTGGTTGTGCCTCCCTGCAGCTCCTTCCTTCCAAAATGCTCTTGTGCTGAAGCCACACTTTTTGGAATTAAGGAGAAGGGATCTGAGGTTGGGCTGGTTTTGATAGCATTGATGGTTCAAACACACAAGGGGAATTGGTACAGTTCTGATGGTGTTGGAAGCCAGGCTGGACAGGGCTTGGAGCAACCTGGGCTAGTGGAAAGTGTCCCTGCCCATGGCAGGGAGTTGGAACAAGATGATCTTTAGGGTCCCTTCAACCCAAATTATTTTATGTTTCCATGGTGTCAAGGCAAGAGAGGGTTAGTCTGAGAGGATAACTGGGCAGAAATTGTCCTCCCAGAAAAGTTCACAAGGGACAGAAAGTCAGCCAAAGTTTTCCTTCCTAAATTTGACCAAGACATAATTAAGTTACTGCATGCAATGAAGGAGCAGCATAATATTAATTAATCTTTTTCTCTTTATTAAGACCTTTAGAGTTTCACAAGTATTTGGGCTCCATCACTTTCCATTCTTTATTGTATTTTCTCAATGCTTACACCACACGGATCTTCCAGAGCATTCCAGGTCATTAAAAATTCACTCTCTCCTTTTTAATCTCTTGCCTAGTTGTCAGCCTCAAGTGTGAGTTCCTCCCTGGAATGCTGTTCCTTTATTGTTTATTGTCAGAAATGTTTTCTCTTGGAATTTTCCCGGCTGGTGACATAGCAGGTTATGGCTGTGGGTCAAAGTTTGCATATCAAGCCATCAGTTTTCATCCTGGTGTTTGTCATGAGCTAAGGACATTTTTATTAGATGAAACAAAATGCATTAAATGCATTAAAATTCAGGCTGCCTCTTCCAAGTCATAAATTAATCCAACTTTTTGTAAAACGGAGTAATTTGAAGTATCCTAAAGGATAGAATATTAATATTTGCTACCACTGTTTTTCTTCTGCTGTTGTTAACATTGTTTTCCATAGGGCAGTGGAGGGGCTGTTTTAAGTAATATTAAAAATTACTAGTTTTTAGTTAATCATATTGAAATTTATTCTTTTTAATTAGAGTACTGGTTTTTATTTAGTAATATTAAAAAAATTACTGAAGTTTTAGTACTATTTAAAAAATAATCTTTTTTTTGTAATATTAAAGACATTAATACTTTGCTAATACTTGTTTGCTAGTTCCACAGATATGAAACCATGGAGAGGCTTGTAATGCATTGAGATCCATACAAAGTGAAAAACCCCTGAATAATATAATAATCATGTAAATATAATTATTGATCATATCTTCATATTTTTAGTGGTTTTTTTTCCTCAAGAATACACTGCAATTTTTCTAGAAAACTTGGTGGTCTGGATTTTCAGCTGCCAGGGTGTCCAGGGCAAACTGGCGCTGGGAAATATTTTTTTAGTTTAAATGTTAGAGGGTTCTGAAGCAGTCAGTGCGAACGGCTGGGGTTTATTCAGCAAAACAATTGATTTTATTGTATAAAGAAGCAACAAACCCACCCTTCAGCCTAATGCACAGGGTTAACTCTTCTTCACACAAAATTGTCTTCTTTTTGTTCCCACCTTCAAGTGCTTTAATTGCGAATTCAAAGCGATGAAGGGTGAAGAAACCTCATGAAGATGGGGTTAAATGTGGAATATCCCAAAACAGATGCAGCTTTGCCCCTTATTGCTGTCACTGGTGCCCACACTGTGGTGTCCCACTCTGGTGGGTGTCTGGGACAGGCATTGCCCTGCCAGGGTGGGAATTGCCTGGGAATATCCTGTGGGGTTGCTGTGAAGGTGCAGAGGGGTTTCCATCTCCAGGGACATCCCCTGCCTACGTGGACACTCCAGTCTGTGATGGGCTCCCTCATCTTCTCTGGGTTGTTTGGACCATGTTTTGGCATCACCACCAACAGCCCCTGGTGAGCATCTCCTCCAGGACAAGAATTAAGGCTATATTTAGATATATTTAGCCCTGAGTGACTAAACACCCCCAGGGGCTTCTGTTGCTCTGCTGTTGACTTCGTGCCTCAGGTATCAGGGGAAGGGGCCCAGCTTGCCACAGCCATGAGCCTTGAGAAAAGAAATGCAGTGCAATGCTACAAACTGTCTGGAGTGGTGAAGTCACTCCTTAGAAAGGGAGAAAATTCATTCCAAACAATGTATGAAAACCAGAGGGACAAAGACACACAGCAAAGTGTAGAGGAGGCAGAGTCTCTGCCATCTCTGGCTCAGCCCCATCACTGGCAATGCCTTTTTAATCTCCCTGTGTGCTGACCAGGTTGACTCACAGGCCACAGAAAGGGGAAAGGTCCATTTGTTAGACCACCAGAACATTCTGTTGAGGTGCTGGACACTGTGACGAAGGCATGAGGATGCTGAGAAAGCCCTGTGTGACACTGGTTTGATGTGTTGGTTCTCTTCACAGCAAATTCAGGGTGGGAACACATCTGAAAAAGTAGATAGTCTAATGAGTAAGACATTTGGTAAATAAGACCAATTAAAAATCAAAAGCAGTACACATCTGAAAAGGCAGATAATATGGTGGGTAAGACATTTGGTAAATAAGAGCAAATAATGATGTTCTAAACCTCAACCTAACTCACTCATGTCAACACTCATCCACAGCAGGTCTGTAGCATTTTTAAAATGCAGAGAGGTTTTTGTCCTTTGTGGAAAGTATTTTGCTGCCTTCTAGCCAGGTATTTAACTTCACTTTTGTGGATGTAGTAGGATCCAAACAGGGAAAAGTAGTTTTTCCCTTTTTTGGTTTTTTTTTTTTTTTTTTTTTTTTTTTGGCATTTAGGGCACGTGAACGAGAAAGCTGTGATGGAAATCCTTTTATGCTCTTATCTTTTAAGAATGCTATTGGGATGAACTTTGAAACAAGGCAGTAGTCAGAGCCCCATCTCCCAGAGCCTGCAGTTTCAATCATAGAATGGTTTGGTTTGGAGGGGACCTTAAAATTATCACCAAGTTCCAACGCCCCTTCCATGGGCAGGGCCACCTTCCACTAGAAATAAATAAATTGCCAAGTAGTTTTGATTCTGGGGAGAGGGGAACAGAGTGGGAGAACCAGCTTGGGATCCCAAAACAGGTCTAAGGTAAATCAAGAAGGGAACCTGTGTATCCTAAATTCCATAGGGCTGGGAGACAAAATGTTTAAACTGATGTATTATGGGTGTCTGAGGATCCACAGTAAATGCTGGACCTGTCTTGCCTAACATATCATCTGCCTTTCTGTTATAAGGAGCTTCCCAATAGATTCAGATTCAGCCTAGAGCAAGTCTAGTCCTTCAATAATCTTCTACCCAAGCTTTAGAGCTGTGGGACAAACTGGTCCACCTCACAGGCAGTCACAGAGCCCCGTGCACCTCTCTGCTTCCATGGAGTCGGCATTTTAAGTCTGGGTGGTCCTTGGATTGAACTTACTGCACATCCCAGACCGAATCATTTTATGAGTTCAAAATCGGTGCAAAGCTCAGCATTTTGTGATGTTGAAGTGTCCGTTCCTGATTTGACAACTTCAGGAGCTAGACAGTTCCTGGGTTTGCTGGATGTTTGTCACTGGAATTTGTCACTTTCAATATTATAAAGGTTAATCTTATTTCTAGAATTTCTCAGGCTGAGTTTTCAAGGCATTGCTTCTTCATACATCTCTTCCTAGTTGTCAGAACCCATGTTTCTATCAGGTATTTTCTCTAGATTAAAGTCCCCCCTAAAATCCTCTGTCTGGACAAGTGTTACAGACCACAATTAGACCAGCTGGAATTGCTGCCTGACATTTTTCACATTACAGTTCAAACTAATCTGTGCAGAGCTCAGTGCACAGTTCACGTGGTACTTGATGAGAATTTTTCTGATGGAGGAGTGGCTGAAAAAATAGATTAAATATTCTCAATTTCATTTCTGCTTCAAACTGTTATTGGAGAATTCTTGGAAGGCTTTTTGTTGGTCTGTTTGTTTGTTTAAAGCTGCTGGGAAGTGAATATTTGAGCTCAGTGGTGGCTGGTGACAGATGTCACCCAGCAGTGCTTCTCTGCCAGCAGTGGCTGAGTGGAACTCCCAAGGCCAAGTGTCCAGATTCAGTACAAGAAAAAAGGGGAATGTGTATTCAGTCTGCAGTGTTTCAAGGGTTATTGAGGAAATTTGTGCTCAGCTGGTTCTTACTTGAGGAAAATGCAAATTCAGGCTTTTTCTTGGCAGTAAAAATGACAGAGTAACCAGGAGAGTAATTCATTCAGAAATAGGAACAAAAAGCAAAATATAACGCTCCACAATCTCATTCTCTTAATAAACACACTTTGGGGTTATTTTCATAAAGGCACAAGTTGCCGCTGGTGTAGGTGGAGGGATATCATGTAAGACATAGGGACATGCAGCTGGAAGAGTCTTGTGCATCCAGCTCCATGGCATTTTCAGGAATTATAATAACTGTAACATTTTGCTGTATAGGCAGACCTTTTCCTACACTTATTTTGTTGTTGGGTCACAGCTCTTCATCTTCCACGAGGCAGTTTCCCCCCTAGATGACCTCTTTCCCTGGCAAGCAAACATAACTTGAATCAGCAAAACCAGCTACAGGTCAAGAGAAACATCTACTGCAAACTCAGGACTTTGGTAGTGATTAGGGATGGATTTATTCCATTTCCAGGGTGTCCTGCAGTCCTTTTAAAAGGAGGCTGACTGTTTTGCTGCTTGTTTCACAGAACATCACAGAGGGTAAAGGTTCATTTAATTCATGTTGTAGCCCCATATATTTATTGGTCTGTGGGCCTCAGATATTTTAAGATAGAGGCAAATGTTGAGTGGTTTCTGTATGACTTATGAACAGCACAGAAAACAGCACTTCTTCCTGGGATTCTTGCCTTAAAACTATGAGTATTGGTAGAAACTGGTCGTACCTTTAAGGAAAATATGCACAACTTCCCAGATCTCCCTAATTCTCCACAGAGTAGAAAAAAATCCTTCACTTGTGGAAATTGAGCATATAAATATAGAGGACCTGGTGATTATGAAGCAATGTCATCTATCAGTCTGACTTTCCTGGTGCCAAGAGTTGAATTAGAATTCCAAAGAGTGTCTCAGGGTGCTTTGGAATATCCTAAAAATTCAGAGAAAATGCGACAGTGTGGGAAGTCCCAGGGTCATAAATGAGTTTGTGTGGGAAATCAATATGTGCATGTGGGAAATGCCTCTTTTAGAACGCAATTTTTGCTCCTAAAGGGTTGCCAGATTTTTGGCTGTCAGATGGTCACTTTTCTTCATCTAATTGATGACAAGTGACAGGACCACAGGAAATGACCTCTCAAGTTGTGCCAGGGGAGGTTTAGTTTGGATATTAGGAAATATCTCTTCATTGAAATGGTTGTCAAGGACTTGAAGAGGCTTTCCAGGGCAGCGGTGGAGTCCCCATCCCTGAGGGATTTAAAAGTCATGTACAAGTGGCACCTGGAGACAAGGGTTAGTGGTGGGCTTGATAGTGCAGGGGGAATGGTTGGACTTGATCTTAAAGGTCTTTTCTAGCCTAAATGATTCTATGACTTTATGCTTCTATGGGGATGAGCTCTGCAAAAAAAAAAAAAAAAAAATCCAAAAAAAACGTATTAGAGTTTTAAACTCACTAATAAAAATGTCTGTCGGTGCAAGTGTGCACAAGGAGACAGTGTTTATACATGAATGAAGAGAGAAGCTGCTGTCCTGGTTCAGTGTAAGGACATAACCTGCACACAAATATATGTACAACCTCCACAAACTCATTGTGAAAAGAATTAAACCCATCACCAATAACGCAAGGAAGAAAGGAAGATTGTGTGATAATGAAAGATACAACCTGACACAGTTATCTTTGCTCCTGTTGGAAAAACCAAAAAAAAAAGAGAATTTAAATCTCATCCTTAAGAACACTGTTGCACACCTGGGGTCTAAACATCTGGGAAGGGCTGTATTAGTGAAACCATCCCCAGGGTTACAGTGGGGATGAAAACTGAAAGCGCCAACCACCTGCAATTTCAAATCTCTGATTTGGGAAGCTGTGTCTGTGCCAGCCTGTTTCAAAAGCACCAAACAAGCCGCATCATCGCTGTTATTACTGTGATCCCAACACATCCACGTCCCGGTGTACAGGGATTTAGATGCACACGGTGACTCCGTGTCTTAAGATGAGACTCTGCACCCCTCAGAATGCCTTTAATTCCAAACCACTAGGGGTTATATTCCCTTCTTGATGTGCTAGGATTTATATCCATAACTCCTGGTAATACTCATGGGAATTGCGTGCATGAATCATCACTCAGGAAGATGAATCCTCACAACTTTTAGTTCCTGGAGTTTTCTCGTTTTTCTTGTTCATCATGTTTCTTGTTCTTATTAGCAAGCTCAGAGTCTGTTGATGTGAACTGTTAAAATCTACATATTCCTGGGTGAAATTCTATCATTTTAAGGTAGGGAATTGTTTCTAAGCAGGCTGTACTTTGTGGATATTGATAATGACATGAAGAAGTGCACCCGAGCAGGACGACACTTCCAAATAATCTGCAAAATTACATTCTGATCCCCACCTGGGCTTGGAGCTCTCACCAAGAGAAAAAGCAGGGCTAAAGGCTGGATTTTTCCACTCTGAGTAAACATGTGCAGAATGTGCGTGCAAAATAGCTGTCAAAACACTAAACAAAGCAGACTGCGTGCAGGACTGTTACTGTAATCTTAATTCAAGTTGCACTTCTTTGGCAGAGCTGCTTCTCTTATCTGTTGTTTTCTGAATCAAAACTGGCTTGTTCTCACTAGTTCACAGTGATCCATGCCCTGATCTTTGCTCCCAGGGAGCAGTGCAGATGCACCTGAGAAGTTCAGATGATGTAAAAAGCACCCCCTTCCCCCCTGTCCCCCAAAGTCTTGTTAATCTAGCCCACGCCATTTCCACCCCGTGGATTTGGAGGAAACCTCCCGCCTCATAGTATATCAGCTCCAGCTTGTTGCCTCCCATCGGCTGAGCTCCCACTCCTGAGCAAGCTCTGAATTTAACCAAACACCAACTAACAACCTCATCAGCTGGTTTGGATCCCAGAGACCGTGTGGGTTCGCCTTCTCCTGGCAAACAGGTGTCAGGGCTGCAGCACGAAATCCTAAACCGGCCTAAATAAAGCTGCACCCCCAAGCCCTTTGTTCATGGAGTCTCCCATAGATCCGCTCCTCTCCGGCCTTTTTCAGCATCTCTGTGAAACCCAAAGATAAACTGATTAGGCAACATCACTTTGAGTGCCAGCAGCACAGATAACACACAGCCTTTCCCATTTGCCACCACGCAGAGCTACATCCTTCACACCAGGGCAGCCTTACGAAGGCGGGAGAGCTCATTGAAGCTGAATCTTAGTGAGGCAGAGGTAATGCTGTTGCTCAGAGGAAAGGATTTCAAAGACTGTGTAGCTGTAGCACTGTCTCTTTTTTTGTTGAAGGTGTCAATTCAGCTCAGACTTCCCTGACAATAATCTCATCCACAGCAGTGTAATATCCTCTGTTGTTTCCTTGCAGCTCAGAGACTCTGTCCCATCTCCTCTGGTGGTGACCTCACCTTGTCCCTGCAGTATTTTGTCATTTTGCAAGCAAACTGCATTAGTGGGAACTGTACAGAAAGCCACCAGCATTTGGGAAACTCTCGCCAGTAGTAAATGCCATCAGCTATTGCCACCAGCTACTCAACTGTCCTTCCAGTGGCTTTTCATAAAATTTAAAATCTACTTCATTGTCTATCCTTTGCTGACAAAGCAAAGGTTGCTGGGAAATAAAACATTCAAGGATCCCTGAGATCTATCCTCAAGCATTTTGCTCCTCTGAATGTGGAACCCTATATAACAGGATGAAGTGCCCTCAGGTGATAGAATGTCCTGAGTCGTAAGGGACACACAAGGATCACCAAGTCCAGCTCCTGGCCCTGCAAAGGACAGATAAAACCTCCCTGAAAGGCAGGACAAAGTTGCCTCCCTGGAGAAGAAATGAGCACCACAAACCTCATTCCTTTCTGCTCCATGTGTATTTTTTCAGTCTCACTTTCTTTTGCACCCAAATCACTCAAGGTAAGAAGAAAATCCATTGTCTGTAAAGTAGCTGAGTTGCCCTAAAGATCCCGCTTGTGTAACCCCAGTCATGCCCAAGGGGAGGTGCCCACTCCAAGCAAACGGTCCACGACCTTCCCACAGCTGGTGAAGGCTTTGCTGATAATGTGAAGTACAATATTGGATGACACACGGCCATGGGGTGCAGAGAACATGTTCTGCAAACTCCCCTCCCTTCCAACTTGCAGCAGAAGAACTTTAAGAAGGGAAGCCAAGGTGCAGATCTGCACTTGCAGCCCCGGGATTAGCATTGTGTAGGTCATGCTGTGGTCTGAGCAAAGGGAATACAAGTCAAACAGGCCACAGCAGAGGAGCTTTAGTCCATGTGAGGAGCCCCTCTTGGCTTTGATTGGTATGTCCTACCTTCAGATAGACTTGTACAGATATTGAATGCTGGTGCCCTCACTTGTGGAGAGCAGTGGTGATCAAGTGCACCAAAGTGTCAATATTTAGCATAAATAACCTTCCTCCCTGTATTTGCTGAGCATCAAGTTGAAATACGTGCTCTAGAACACAAAGCAGGAAAAAACTTTAAGCAGTAAAACTAGCTGGCTGTCACCCCTGTAGTTGTTCTGCATTCAAACTCTAATTTTCAAAAGCAGTGAGTCCCCTCTGTGACAGGACAGGGCTGGATCTTCACCTCAAGATGAAAAAAAAAAAAAAAAAAGCCTGCTATGTTTCAGTGCAGAGCTAAATACTCCTTTGTCCACACAGCATTTTCAAATGAGCAATTTTCCTCTTAAAATTATCCATCAATCCCAAGCCTTCCCCCTGTCAGTGAAAAAGGATGAGATATTATTGTTAACCTCAAGTTTATCTGCCAGACAGTAAAGATGTTCTGCTTTCCTTTCCCTTTCCAAGTGAAGTTTTCTTGGAGTACCTGCAAGCAAGGATGACTCTGAAATGTGCTTGTACATCAGATGAGGCTGCAAACAAAGATGAAGTGCTGTGACAAACACATAAAAAGTTGGTGTTTGCCTCTCTCTCTGCCTCATTCACACTTAGGGACCTCTGGATTAACTGACCTGTGTGTCAGGTCTGAAAAAAAAGAGAAAGCAGATTATATTCTGTCAAATGGAGAAACAGCAATAAGTAAGAGTTTAGAGAACTATCCACAACACGTGTAATTATTTGGGCTTAGGACTTAACTTACTGGTTTTTTTCTTTCTTTTCTTCTCCCAGCCCCTGCTTGATACTTAAAGCACAAAACCCAGCAGGGAGAGGGGTAATGGAATTTGGAGGCAACTGGTGTTCAAAGACTTTGCTTGAAATGGGTCTATGCTAATGACGAGGGGCTGTGCAAATTGGGTCAATGTCCTGTGTGCTCCAAAAGGGGCAATTTCATCAGGGCATCCTACGTGGGGCAGGATTGTCTCTCTAAGGGTTTCACAGGGCTGCACCTTTGAGCCAAATCCTCAAAGAGTTTTTGGCTATCACTGACCCGGCCGGAGCAGGACACGTTCATCCCCCAGGAATCACCAGGTCTGTGTGTGGTCTCTGGGCTGGGCACGGAGAGGGCACGTTGGTCCCAGTGTAACTGAGTTTAATTGCTGCCTCCTGACTCTTCCTGAAAGGAATCTGTGCTTAAAGGCTCGGAGCCTTTTCCTTGAACTTTCTTATTCCGTTCTGAGCTGGCGTAACTCCCTTGTCCCTGCTGGAATTGCACTGGTGAATTATTGGTCAGGGGCAGATTTGAGTTTGATAATGAACCTCATCATAATACCTTTTTTTTCCTCCTCTGGGTATCTTCACGAAATACTAAAAATTACTTTGCGTGCTTGCGCATTCTCATACACAATATTTGCACACAAAACAGAAACCTAAAGCTATAAATCAAAAAATCAGTTTTGCACAAAATCAGAGGAGCGCTCCTCCTTTTGTCTGAGCCAGGAAAAAAGCTCTGCAGAAACAGAACTTTAAAAGACACGGCACCGAGAGTAGGTAAAATAAAAGCTGTAGTTCAAGCCCAAGGGTCTTTCTGCTGAAAATGTGGGTGCGGGCGTCTTATTGGTAGGTTTTTCTTTAAAGATAGAGCAAGTTACTGAGAAAATATTGATACAACCACAAGTTTGCTAGCTTGGAGAAGAGATTGTTGTATACCCGTGGAGGAAACTGGTGCTGGATAAAGCCAGTACCAAGCCATTCCAGAAACCTGAAGGTGCAACACTGAGCACCTACAGCTGCAGACCCCGTTTGAATAAACTGAGGCATTAAATGCATCATATTCACAGTCAGCAATAAATGCAAGTAATTATGGCAATAAGAGGGTGAGAGGAGTGGGTGAAGTGCTTGTTCATACCCAGAGCAAGGCCCAAACAAAGCAGACAACTCCTTTATAGAGTCACCAGTGACTGGTTGCCTGTGCCCTTTGGCTGAAAAGGGAGTTGCAGTTTTTCAAGGGTGGTCCATACAACTTGTCCCATCCTGGAAAGATGTCACTGTAGAAAAGTAATTAGCTTTTTCACTTAGAGCAGTAACAGGGTTCCACCAAATTCTTCTTTCCAAGTAATTTCCCAGGGATGTTTGCTTCCAAAGAGCAGTTCCCAGAGATATCCATGCACCCTGTCCCTCCCCACTTCCTCTCCACAATGCAGAATGAGAAGAGGCTGGTGTTGCTTTGTGAGGGATAAATACAGATATTTCAGGTGAAATGGCCAAAAAAACATGGACAGCCTTGGAAAAGAGAGACGCACATCCAGTGGGAGTCCCACCATGCATGAGGCATCACAGGCTGGGGAGCAGCTTCTGTGTGAAGCACTTTGCCTGATTAATGCCTATGAACTCAGTGCTGATTCCACCTAAAGACTGTAAATGAACTTCAGGGAAAACAGTGTTTTCCTTTTTGATCAGCTGCATCTCTGGCAACATAATGAGCACAATTACCCTTGCTTGACAATACATTATTCTGGTTTGGCAGTTAATTGCTGATGATGTTTTCAAGCTTATTAAAACCAGACAGCGTATTCACAAATGTTTAATCAGAAATTTCTGATAACATTTAGAATACCTTCAGTCTTTTCAATCATTTGTCTGGTTTTCTTAATTTTTTTTATAAACAGGCATCACAGTCCAAGAAAGTCTATTTAGTGTCCTGAAGTTTTCTTGCTCTGAAAGATGAATGAACTAGCATTTTATACTGGTGCTGTCAGATAACCATGTTTGTTATCTGAGGCCTAAATCTGCAAACTTCTCCACACCTGAAGATACTTTTGGAAATGAATTCTTAGTCAAGGCATCAAGACAAGCTCAATTGCAGTTACAATAGTAGTTGTAGCAGCAGGAGGAGAAATATCACAGAGCCACTACAGCCTAATTGTGGATTGTTGTGGTTTTAAAGCAAAAAACACAAGCCAAGATTTTTTCATCCTCAAAAAATTTTCTATCCAAGTAGAAGTTTAGAGTTTAGGATGAAAAGAAGAACTTACTGAGACAATGCAGATCAATATGAGAGGTAATGGTATCATCAACCCTACTGCCAAATGCTTTGTCTTGAATGTATAAAAGAACTGGTTCTACACTTCTGCTGTTTGTTAGTGTTTGGAACAAGGGGACCTGAAAACACCTTGGCTAATAAGACTGCAGGAAAACCAACTTCCCTTTGACCTGGGGGGTGCTGGAATTATCCGTCCCTGTTACCCACACAAGCAAGGGAGTTGTAAATTGCAGAAAAAACTCTTGCAACCCAGAATCAGCACTATATTTAGATCATAAAGTCAATAAGGCTAGAGCAGTTCTTTGTTTGTGCTGCCAAGAACTCCCAAGCATTGACTGTGTGGTGGGACACAGGAACACTTCAGCCATGCCTTCTGATGGGTAAGAGCGACCAGGAATTACCTTCACAGCTCAGTGTTTTTAGGATGAGTGACTCAGTCTGTGCTCACTCCGTGTTCAACCTTGTCATCCCTCTGGGAAGGAGTAGCAGAGTATTCCTGACTTCAGGGTTGTCTGTTGTATGTACCACGGGCTTCAAGTTTTCACAAGATTCACAGTTTACATTCAAATGCATAGCTAGCACCAGAAAATAATTATCCTGATGACTAAAACCTATTCCAATGGCCAGTGGAGAAAACAGAATTCTGGACTGATTTTCAACAAAACAGCGGCAAGTGTTTCTGGGTTTGTTCAAAAATATTGCTGTCTTTGCCAGGTTAAGTTGATAAAGGCTGTGTCACACAAATGCCAGGAGAAAAGTGACCGATTTTCACTTTGTCTGTTTTCCTTTGCTTTATCTTTATCACGTGATTAATTTCCAGGAGGTTTTGGTGGGTTCTTGCTCCTTACTGTGAACTGCTGGCTCTGGTAACCCATGAGTTTTGCCCATTCCTGAAAAGCTGAAAAGACCATTCATAGAATCCTGGAATCCTTAAATGGTTGGAGTTGAAAGGGGCCTTAAAGACCATCCAGTTCCAACCTCCCTGCCATGGGCAGGGACACATTCCACTAGACCAGATTGCTCCAAACCCCATCCTAACTACTTTGTCTTGCTAAATGAGTTTGAATCCATTGTGGTTTGAACGTGGTTTGAATCCTCCTGATCTGGAGGTATCTGTGGGATTCTGAGTGCTTCCAGATCCCATTGGGTTGGGTGGGAGATGGAGGTGTTCATCTATCAGCAGCACAGAGCCTGTAAACACGAGCTTTAGAGCGATAATCATGAAACAGAACATGGCCTCGATCGCAAGTGTAAGGGGGAGCTAAACATAGCTCCCCCTAATCTCTTGGGATCTGGGAATTTATCTCTCCGCTTAATTGAATGAATGGGAAATTAGATAAAACTTTGCAGAGTAAATCTTTTAGCAAATGTGATACCCAAGTAAAAAATTTTCAGCAGACTCTACATTTTCACAGCTGCTCCTTTGTTTTGTGGAAGTGTATTTTGAATGTAAGTCCTGCTTACATTGCATGCCTATTAATTCTATTGTACATATTAAATGTCCTCTTTGTAGGGTGCAAAACCAGAAGGGAGACCAAAAACAAATAGCATGTGTTTAAAATGTTTTATGGAAGATGGCACCAATATTTTCTGAAAGCCTCCACGAGTCCAAGGCACTGCTCTCTGATAACAGCGTTATTGTTCAAGGCCAAAACTGGAACCCAAAATTAAGCAGGGAATAATGGAAGAGAAGAGAGAGAATATGCTACATAGCTTTGTAAGAGACAAAAAAACCCTAACATATAGAAAAGACACAAAAAATGATGCTTGATTCTCTACCAGCCTACTTGCATCTGGGACAACTTAAGTCCCATTTGCTCTCAATAACTAAGAAGTAAAAGATATTTTCCTTTAATTTCAGCAAATCATGCAAGTCATTAGGAGTGACATCAGTGTCATCTGTTATCACCCACAGCACGGTGATGTCTCACATACAGATGTTGTGGGAGGCACTGACAGGTACCTTCACTCCGCTTTCACAACATGGGACAGAGCAATGCTGCTCATTATTCCCTTCTTCCAGATTTGTCTTTTATTGTGAACTTCAGAGGGCAGTTTTAGATTAGATATAGAGAAGAAATTCTTCCCTGTGAGGGTGGGAAGGCCCTGGCTCTCTTGGAGAAATTGTGGCTGCCCCATCCCTGGAAATGTTCATGGCCAGGTTGGACTGGGCTTGGAGCAACCTGGTCTAGTGGAAGGTATCCCAGCCCATGGCAGGGGGTGGAACAAGGTGATCTTTAAGGTCCCTTCCAAACCAAACCATTTTGGGATTTTATGACTTTGTGAAACAGATTTGCAGGAATCTCTTCACAGTAGTCATCCTGAGGTCTTCCTTACGAGGATGCTGGATGTGCTCCCATCCCATGAAGGATCTACAGCTGGAGAGGGTTCATGAGCTGCTCTGTGGTGGAACTGCTTTTGAGTATCTCCTCAGCAGATCCCTGGTTGTTTTCACACCCTGTCTCCTGACAGGACATGCATTTGCACTCCAGTCTTGATACAGAGCAGGGACCATGGCATGTGAACCTGAGCAAGTTACTCCATGAGTGGCATGGACTGGCCTCACCAGGAGACAGAAACGCAGTGGCATTAAGAAAGGATGATAATCTAGCTGTCCTAGAGTCAATATCTAGATATTTGTGTGATATTTAAAGCCTCTGGCCAGGAGAAAGCAGACATGGCCATGGTGTCCTGCATATTCTAGTCTTCCCTGCCTGTCCTAAGGGACCCAAGGCAGCTGCCAAAACTTAGGGCAGGTTATTTACTTCTGTGTTAGAAAGTCTAATACACAGAAGGTTGGAAGAAATGCTCTCCTCTGAGCTGCAGCGTGATTTCTCTGGCTGCAGCTGTGGCTCCAGGTCTTTGCTTACCAAAATGAGTGGTAGAATCTGTCCATCGGAGCTGCTGCAGCAGGAAAACCCCGAGGAACACGGGCAGACCCAGCGAGGAAGAGGATGGACTTAACGAAGGCACAGGGAACTGGGCTCAGGAGAAGAGGCACTTTGCCAGTCAGGGGAGATGCAGAACTTACCACCTGCTACCAAAGAAGTAATTAAATTGCACTCCAGAAATGGATAGTCCATATCCAAGTGAGGCAAAACTGATCTCGTACAGATCTGTTCCAACCTGGAGAGTTATTACATCTCTCCATTTCTAATTACGCTGTTACCCAGTATGATGCCAACTCCAAAGGCAGAACCTGTGTCACTAAAGAACCTTTTCTTTGTGGAAATAATGATTAGTGGAGGCAATTATTTCTCATGAGAAATTTCAGAAATAGTTCCCTTTTCTATCTGAAGCACCCATCATTATTTGACAAAAAGAAAAATAGGGGGAATGGAAGAACTTCAAAAACTAAACCTGATTTTTTTAAAAGCTATTTTTAGGATAAATATTCAATTTGAGATAAGTATTTTAGAAAACTTTTATCCAAAAATGGCATTTTTAAAAGAAGGGAAATTCTGTAGGGTTTTTCCATTCATAGCTGTAAAGTATCGAAACAGAAAAAAACAACAAATATTTCATATTTGTTAAAAAAGTTGTTTGTTTGTTGGGGTTTTTTTCCCATAAAGACATTCTGATTCAGAAATTGAAAGTGGCATGGGGGTCAAACTAATGGCACTTCACTTACACACTGTCCAGCTCCTCCAGAGAGCTGTCTCTCCAAGTCCTAGGACAATGTATACCTGTTCAGGTAGAATAATGCTGCTGTGACAGTGACACCTGGACCAGTGAAGGCTGCGTGTCCACCAGAGCAGGCTGGTTATAGGGGCTGAGATGTCAAACTTCCTTCAGGAAGTGTTTCCCGATTGAGGTGGTCCCTTGAGTGAGACACGGGAGTGTGGGAACATCTCTAAATGTTGGCTTTATCTCCTTCCTCGCAGATGCCACCAGCCTCTGGAAGAGAAGACACACAGACACAGCTAAGTCAGTAGCATTGTGGGTCTCACCTCACCTATCCACTGACGTTCATTCCCATCCCAGTCAGACCCACTTGACCTGCTCAGCTTAAATTGATGCCATGCTCTTTCTCACCTGTCTCATGGACGTGTGATTTTAGCGGAGCAAAGCGTTGCTGGCCAGTGAGTGTTTTGTTTTGAGACCTCGTGTGATGGGACTTATTTATGAACAAGCAGAAACGTGTGTTCATGGCTGGAGCTGCAGTCACTGACTCAGTGATTGACTTGTCACACACGGGGTGTCTCTGATCACCCACCCAGCCTCATAAATAGAGTCATGTTGATGGTTTCTACTGACGAAGCTGCTGCAGTTTGTGATGGGTGTTTGCCTGTTCAGTGACCTACCTGTGTTTGAGGGGAGGAAAACTGTGAAGATGCTTTTGGGGTGACTTTGAGTGCACATCAGAGACATTTTGCTCTGGGCTTTGGTCTTGACTTGAGCCAAATGTCAGCAGGAGAGACCCCAGTTCCCAAGTTTTAAACCTTCATGTTTAAAACGGACATTTCCAAAGATGTCACCACCAAAATGCCTGTTCATTTATTTGTTGAAAGGTGGTGTCTGACCCTGATTTGTCCTGGGACAGGGATGAGGAGTTGCAGGGTGAGCCCCTCTTCCACATCCCTGCAGAAGGACCTGGAAGATAGTCTCCAGAGGTGACACCTCTGTAAAGTGCACTGATTCCCCAGGAGGAAAGGCAGCTGCAGAAGGTTCCGTGGTGCCTATCCCCATTCCCTTCTGAGTTCCAGCTCTCCATCACACTGCTCTGCTCTGCTCCTTGGATGGTTGGTGAGTGAACTCCCTGTAATCCTTTTTGGGTATTTCCTGCCCCGCTCTCCCCATGCACAGCAGCACCGTGCCATGAGCCCAGGTCCCACCACCAACCTGATGGCCAAGCAGGAAGGTCCTGTCCGTAGGGCATTTGTAGGGAAAGGGTGCCTCTCCTTTGCCTCTGATGCTGATGGCAGCCCACCTCCTTGCCCTCCCTCTGTCCCCATCAGCAATTAGAGGCTGACATCACACCGGGTACAGGCAGGGAGAGGAGGTGTTGGTGGCTCGTTGTCGTCAGGCAGTGACGAGGTGTTTTTGCAAAGTGCTTAGCGCGCTGATTTCTCGCTGCCTGCCTTGCCACCGAGGGCAGCTCTCTGCCTGGCATTGTTCTGCTCCCTAATCTCGGTCATGTGCTCTTTGGCATCCAGATTCACAGTCAGTGCTTTGATATTTATTCTGTGTCATTCGATCAGTGGGGCGGGGGCAGCTCTTTCCTCTCCCCCCCCACTCCCTTTCCAGCTCGGGAGCGTGGTGGCAAACAGGCTGGATACGAGAAGCCAACCACAAAATTGCTGCTGGGAGGAAAGGAGGGGGAAAAAAAAAAAAAAAACACCAAACCCAGAGAGTAACCTATGCAGCTGAATTTTACTGAATGGATGTGGATACCTCCCTTTGCCAACAAAGCCCCAGGAGGGTTTGCAAGTGCCCCACAGGTGCCACCCCACGCTCTGCTCCCCGCGAGTGATGCTCGCACGGTTCACTCCGTCCCTCGGACAAAAACTTTTGCTGTCGTATCACAGGACACGATAATCTCCCGTATCCCGGCTCTGTAACCCAGAAGCCGCCTCCCCCTAATATTTTACATATTCCCTAAATTCGTTTGCAAGGGGGCAGGAGAGGAGATAAGGGCGGTGAGTTGAGCCGAGTGGGAACTGCTGACTGACAAAGTGTGTAGTGCAGTACGGGTGCTTTCTGGCTCTCTAATTATCCTTTTCCTTCTTGACTCCAGTATCACATGTAGCCATGTGTAGAATCATAAAATAATTATGCAGTGTACAAGCTTTCTGGGAGCATGTACCACTGTTTTCCTAATTCTTTATCGCTCCCATTGATCGTGGCGTGTGTGCATTGATCCAAGTCGGCCATCTGGTTGGGGAAGATAAGCGTGCGAGTGTCTTTGCATTGCACTGTCACTCAGGGAGGGGGGTACATTTTGGCTGTAGGGAATTACAGGGGCAGGATTAGCCCTCTTCCTAGGAGTAAACTGAATTTTAAATGCAGTGTTGCAGCTGCATGGACCATGTTGCTAACTTCTGGTTTTGCCCATAGACTGGGTTGATTTTAATATTATTATTATCATCATCATCATTATCGATCATTATTATTATTGCTATTGCTGTTGTTATTATTATTGTTGTTATTATTATTATTATTATTTCTTCCTTTTTCCTGCTCAGACTCTCTTTGGAGATAGAGATATGGCTTGCATTAAATGGAGGGGAGAGAAGGGAAAAGGAGGGATGCCCTTCTCTGCACATACCAGGCTTGTGAGTGGCTGTTGCCTTACAGGATTTTGAAATGGCAAAACCAGCTTTTAAATGCAGGCAAGAACCTGCAGGATTGAATGCATTTTGCAATAAGAGTCATTGGTTAAAAAAAAAAAAAGAAAAGGGGAAAAAAAAAAAAAAGGATGAAGTTATCAGCCTGTGACAGGAAATTAAAGAGTGGATATTAATCAGCTCTCTTAACTTCAGCTAATCAAGACAAATAACCCTAATCGCGCATTATCGGGATGGGTATGTTTAATAATCAGCAACAAAACAATGGAGATTTTTTTTGTTTATTATAATTTATTTATTTTTTTTCCTTGCCTGCCAGCCTTTCCCCCTAACAATGGGCACATCCTGCAATTGCTTGAGCTTAGCTGCAATATTTTATGGCAATGGCTGGTGTGTGTGTGCGTGTGTGCACTCACACCCCTGGTCGTCCTTTTGTCACATGCGATGGTGGCCATTGTTGTCTCATATTCTGCAACTGCATGGAAGGTGCCTCAAAAGCCTTTCCTCTAAAATTGAACAATTCTGTCAAAAAAGATTAGTTCTATTTTGTCTGCTGCTTGCTGACTATTCATGAATGTAAAGAGAGAGGGCTTGGGTGTCATACTAAGTTGCTAAGGTGGCTGGCTTTCGGCTATTGACTTGAGGATACCAAACCAGAGCCTACAAAAGAGCAGCCAGAAGGAGAGGAGAGAACTGGTCTGCCATGTGTTTCAGCTATACCTTCTTTAGCTGCCCATTTATTTCTTTTGTTGCCACAACTTTTATTGTCATACAGTTGAAAAAAATGTTAGACACAGGCTTCAGGCTGCACCAAGCAGAAAAAAGGATTAGCATATCACTAGGATCATCTTACACTGAACCAAATTCTTTTCAGGATGTATAATTAGTGAATACAGTCTCCCCCCCTTCTTCTTTTTTTTTTTTTTTTTTTTAGGGACTGGGGGAGCCTATGGATAGGGAAAATTAGCTCAGATCCCTGGGTAGGAAACAAGAAGAAAGGAAGGAAAAGAAAAAGTTCCCTATTTTCAGGGAGGGTTTTATACCGGCTGTTTCCTCATCTTTGCCTCCCACATCACGTTTAAGAAGCCTTTTACACACTCACAAAATATGTGGTAGTAACTTGTCAAGAAAAATATTTTTTTTTTTTTTTTAACAATAATGTGTACAATCACCTTCCCCAAAGGGGACCAGGAGGAGAGAAATTGTTTCCAGAGCTGGCCCCAAAGCCAAGCAGCTGGAGTTGGGCAGCACTGCTGTGCCCCTGTCTCTGACCCAGCAGAAGATACGATCCTGGAGGATGTATTACTTTTTTTCTCCTCCTGTGTGCTCCCAGCTCCCTTCTGCCATCTGGGAACACACGCTGCTCTGTGCACTGCAATCAAAAATGCTGCGTGTCCTAATGCTTGGATCTGTATGACTCAGTCATAAAACAGTGGCTGCTACTGTAGTATGATATATTGTATAAACGTTTTTAAAACAGGATGTGGAAATAGTGGTCTATTTTTAATGAGCATAGACCATTTTCAGTGATGACAGAAATAGGAGTGAACCAAACAGCAGGAGTGTGAGTTTAGCATGTTCCTTGTCTGTACAGAGATCTCCCCAATGTGGCTGATATTGATGGAACGCTCGTAGCCTTTGCTGGTTCTCCCAACAATTCAACTCACAGGTGCTTGGCCCCAGAAGTCTTTGATTCAAATTGCATTTGCATCCGAGAGTGCTTGCAAAATACACCTCTGCGTTGCTCTACCTGGGGTAGAAGTCTGGTTCTGCCTGAGGATCAGGGCAAAGGGGAGGCACTTGGCTTGCTGCACCCTCGGCAAAGCTCCCAGGCACATCCCAGTCCACGCTGCCTCCAGAACTCAGCTGCACCTTTCGCCTGACAGATCCCGGTGTTTCCTGCTCCCAGCAGAGCAAAATTCGAACGGAGAATTACCCTGGGAAGGAAACAGAGCTGCTTTTTCAGCTCAACGGCTGGTAATTTCCCTGCGTTTAATCACGCCGCACATTTGACATCATTGCCTTTTCAAACTGTTCAAACCAATTGTTCCACCAAAGGAGCAATTGGACGTGAATATTCAGAAGCTGCTCTGGGGTGCTCGGTGGTAATTGGTCACATCACTCACATGGTCTCGTTCCCATTCTGATGAGAAGAGAGTAGAAATTTGCTTCACGCGGATACTTAAACACCCACACATAAAAATCTCATTTAGCACAACTGTTGTTCGTTGTTTTTCTTCTCCTGGGGGGTTACTACGGCGGTGTGAACACTTAATATTGGAGGGCACAGAAGGGGAACAAATGAAAGGAGAAGTCAATTAAAATAGTGAATGCAGATGGCAAAAAAACTGTGTCTCTCTTCACCCAGTTCAGTCCCCGCTGCTGGAGTGTCTGATAAATGCGATTCTTGGTGGTGGAATGTGGTGTTGGTTGAGGGCTGGAACTGGATGATCTTTAATCGTTAATCTTCTAACCCAAACGATTTTATGATTCCATGATGCAATGTCCTGTGGCCAGGTGAAAGGGAGGAGGTTTAGGTTTAGGCAAAATATCCCAATTTCAGCCATACCAATGTTTTCAGGGACCCAGAGCTTATACTGGGACGTGTTTGTGGCAAACCCCACGTGAAGTTCAAGAAGAGTGATCGTGGTGAGTGGACCTAGGGGTCTGTGTAACTCCTGCACTGTGGGGCTAAGAAAAAACGTTTAACAGCCAAGAAATATTTGAGGAGAAATTACCTGAATCATTTAGGGAAATTATGCCAGTTGTTTTATGACTGGGGGGTCACATATATAGGTGGGTATCTACTGTCCATGTGTATCTCCTTGACTTGAGAGAGAGAATTTTTGGCAAAGGATGCCTGTGGCGGGGAGCACCATGTAAAGGAAGTGTGTCAAGCCCTGTGTCTTGTGATATTCCTCATATTGACACTGAACAGCCTGTGAAATTATGAATGGGGAAGACTCGAAACTTATCATCTATTTAGAGTGCAAAGTAGAGTGTGTGATCTTCCTTGTTCAGAAAAGAATCTCTCCTGATTGCCATTTTTTATTAGGAAAGAGGAGAAAGTCCAGAATGGCAGGAGGAATCCACGGGTGTTATTTTTAGAGCCTAATTAAGGTTCTTGGGTAGCTACTCGCTGTGAAGCAGTAGCTCGTCTTACTCAACTCAGCTGTCCTCCTTCCTTCCCCTTTCCGGTAAGACCTAAGTGAAGCAGAAGCAAGAGTAAATAAAAATCAGACAAAATTAAGGAGGGAACGGCAGATATTGGGATGTTTGCAATCCACCTCCTGTAATTCTGCAATCACGTTAAAAACGCACTTTGCTTGCAAATGACCCAATTTACCAATACCTGGGCTTGGCTCCTTGGTAGCAGCTAATGAAAAACGCATGAGCACGGTCACCTTGGGGGGTGTTTGGTCAGGGCTGGAGCTGGATATCTATTGCTAGTGCTGGATCTGCCAGTGGGTGTGTCTCTCTGAAGCTCTCAGGTTATATTTTCTGTAAATAAATGGTGTTTAATAAGTATTCCATGTGCATTCTGTCATTAGCCTGGTGCTATAGAGCCGTGCGGACCCAACCTTGATTTATAAAGCTGTTAAAATGTTTGACCTTGTTTAAATAAAAGCCTCAAGGTTAATTACAACAAGCATTCTAGAGACATTCACTCTGTTCCTGTGGCCCTGATGATTTATAGGAGGAAAGGGTAATAAATTCTCCTCTTTTAACAGAGACTGCCATGCAAAAGTGTAAGAGTTTGCTTTCGTGCCATTTTCATGTTTTACCACACTTTGATATGTGATATATTGAGTGATGATGAACTGCCTCTTCCTAGGGAGCACTAGAAATTTGATATTTTTACTTAAAGTATGATAAGAAGCATGTGAGAATGGGAAAAAAAAAAAAAGGTTGTTGGGAATAAAGAGTTTGAGCTTTACTCCTGGATAGGACGTATCCATAATGAGGTAAACAAAGGCATTGTGGGTTTTTTTTTTTCCCCTTATTGCACAGAAAACAAATTTCACAAAATAAAAACCAATTTAAGTTTCTTTTAAAAGAACTGGAAAATATTGAGGAAAGTTAATTGAAGCACATTCAAATTACAATAAACACATACAGGCACAATTATCTTCTTTTGACTAGTGTGTGGCTTAGAGATGTTTTTATCTTTTGTTTATTGCACTATTAAAAATATGGAGAGGCATCAAGAAAGGGTAGATAGCCGCCATATGGACTTACATATTTTCCCTATTTATATTTAAATAACTATCCATGAGAAATTATGCACAAATCGTACAATAATTCCCAACTGAAATGACTGTTTAGAAAATAAAAAATTCTGAGGCACAATATTCTTTTCATATTAAATTGCCCATTTTCTGTACACCGTGTATGTTTGTACAATACCAAAAAAAAAAAAGAAAAAAAAAACAACAACAAACCTGCATTACAACCCAATACAATTTGCTCACAATGCTAATGAAGACGGATAGAGGACATTGCAATACACTGTAGTAATTCATAAGCAGTGTGGGAAAACAAGACAAACAGGCTCAGAAAGCCGGGGCATAATTTTTTGTTCCCGTTTTCAGAGTGAATGGTGGTGATTTTAATAACCTGCCGGTTCGACGGATTTAATGACGCCGATTAACTTTCATTGCCTGATTCGTGCCACCCGTTCGGGGTGAATGTTTGTGCCTGCAAAGTTGGAGTGGCTGGTTTGAGGCAACTAAAGAGATGCTCCTGATACCCCACAGAGAACTTGGCAGGGCTGAAAATCCCGTGTTTGGGACGGCACCTGAAGAGACGGGTTTCAGACCTGTGTCTGTCTCACTTTGCAGCAGAACCATTCCCCTTGTCCACGGGCAGAGGGTCCTTCTGCCCACCAAAAAGCTGCTGGACTATTCAGATATATCATCTCACTTGCAGGCAGAAATAGGATGCCTCTGACTGCACGTTCTGATTAACTGGGACTAAGCTGCGAACACCGACATCGTTTTCACTTTGGATAAAGCCCAGCAGAAGAAATAGTTTTTTTCAGCAAAATATCCAGCTTTAATCTATACCTGCCCCGAAAAGGAAACCTGTGACATCTTTTGAATTTCTAAAATGGGAGTGAAAACTCCCAGATCAGCTCAGTACAGGTCAGATTTTTCTTGTCCGTCTCTCTGATATTTCTAATAAATTTAAGTTTCATAATTGATTCAACATATATTACCCAAGTACTCAGACTAATAGGTTTTAATTAGGCTTCTCTTTTTCCCTCCCCTCTGATCAAAGAGGTGAAAAGGCAGAAAGCCACACAGACCAAAATGAGCCCCTTTCTCCTCTTAAGATACAAAACTGCAAGTGTGGGGCTAACACTGAGAGGCACCATTCCAGGAGGAGGCTGAAAACTGCCGTAAAACCTGAAAGTGACAACTTACAAATGTCTTGCTAAGCCAGGTGTGACAGCTGTGCCTCCTTATTTTGGCTGATCAGTCATGGGGACTCCTCTCCCACCACAATCCTGCAGGTACTTTGGGACCTCCTCCCCATCAGGACATCCTGACCAGGGTTTTGCAGAACCAAGTCTTGCAAACTTATTTACTGTGGGCATTTTATTTGGAAACATAAGTATGTATACATAAATATTTCTAAATATAAATAAATATTCTATGGAAGAATGCCCTGCTGCAGCTTTAAGACGGTGATTTATTTATTTCTTCTGGAAGAAACTCTCCCAAGAAATGTTCAGGTCTGTCAGAAATAAGCAAAACGATTCAGAGCCTTTGATCTGAGTTTTATGGCTTGTTTCTTTTTAAAATTTCATTAGATCACCTCTTTGATGCTGCCTTGTAGACCAAAAGGCTTGGCTGCTGCATAAACTCCACTTTGATACCAAGGAGTATTTCTGGTTGGTATTTTGGGAATTATAAGGACCCTGTAGTACATTAAAACTAGAGAAAAAGAGCTTTCAGAACAGTAAAAAGTGGAGTTCGTGGAGTGCTGCTGTCACACTCTTCTGGCAAAATGCATCACTGTGGTCCTGGTGCTGCTGATAAAGGTGGCTGCTCCCTGCTAAACTCTTACTTTTTATCCTTTCTTTGTGTTTGCAACTCTCATTCATCTAATTCATGCCCTGCCTCTCCATCTGTTCACATCAGCTTGAATCTGAAGTCAGGGAATAGCTGGAGTTGTAGTTCGACGCCTGTATGGGGGGCTGAAAGGCGGGATGGTGGCACCGCACCAGGAGCTGGGACTTTATTTTTGTGTGCCACCCAGCCAGCACCACACCCAGCATCCATCTCTTCACACAGTTGTGGGTCTCTGGAACCATGTCACTGAGAATTTTACAGAAGGGTCCATGGAAAAGTTCATTTCTGGTCTCACCCCTATGACTTGATACCGACATCACCAGGGTTGTTCCCAATTTCTGTCTGTAAAAAAGCCTCACAAACCTTGTTTTCTTCCACATTTTATTAGCAGCTGACAACAGTGTCACTGTAACCATGATGGTCTAAAGACGGAAACAAGTGTGGCATGAAGGAATAACACTCTTTAATGGGTGACTGATACTGGCTTTCATTTTAAAAAAAATTCCACTAAACACTGTAGCATTTATTTGTAAAACAAAATAGTACCTCAAAGGGCAGAAAAAGTTTGGCCACACGCCTTCTTATTATTTTTTTAAACAAGTCTATTTTATATTACTAATTTTTGTTTAATTTCATTTAATGATTTTTTTAAATTTTCCTTTCATTTAATTTCATTTGACTTATATTTCCAACAAACCCCAAAATCTTTTGCTACAGAACAGACTAAGTGGGAAAAACACGTTTTGGTTGAAAACCTGGGGCCAGTCTACACCAAAGCTGGGGAAAAGAACTGCCAAACTGTAGCCCAGAAGTCGACATACTAAAATAACCTCATGTTTTCATCTGCCATCACTGGCAATGAATGTCAGGGGTGTGGAAGTGAAATGTGGACATTCCAGAGCCGTGGCAGATGAAGAGCCCTGCCTTGGTGGTGCCTAATGCTGCATTCCTGGCACAGCCAACTTTCTCCCACTCCATCTTTTTTTTTCCCTTCCTTCTCTCGTGTTCCCTGATAACCCCGATGGGGATTCCTCCTGGCACTGGTGGATGCAACTGTAGGTTGGATGCAGCCTGAAGAAGTCAAAGTATGCGGTACTTGGATGTGCAGCCAAAGAACATTCCATTACCTGCCCTGTTCCTCACTCCTCTCTTCCCCTCCCTGTTCTCTGGTTTGTCCTGGGAAGAACCCATGGTGAAAAAGACACGTCACACCACACCAGGAGCCCAGGTTGGCACTCATGGTTTGCCTGGCAATGGATCTTCAGAACCTGCACTGATATGCTCAGCCTGTTGCCTTGGATGATTTTTGGGCCAGCTGACAAGGGAGATAATTTTGAGTCTCTCTCCTGGTTTCTCCGCTGCTTTGTGTCAAGAGAGCAGGGGAGGACAGTTTGTGGGGTAGATGGTGGTGTGGCACCTTCTGCTCTGCTCCAAGGGAAGGACACAACAAAAGGGTCTGTAATGTGTTGCCCTTCAGTTCTTTGCTACGTTGCACACTCTGGTTTGGCTTGGGAAGAGCACATGGGAGGCAGAGGGTGTTGGCATGGCATTGGCATGGCACTGGTGTTGGCATGGAATTGGCATTGGCATCATGAGTTTTCAGAGGTGTACTTTCCAAATAACTCCAGGTAAGATGTTGCCCACACCCTCTTTCATGTTGCAGCTGTCTGCCCTCACTTTGCCTGTGCTTCTTTCCCCAGGGGAAGGGGATAAATTCAGGTGCCCTTTGGGCAGTGGGGTTCAAAGTGACCTTCCTTCAGCACTGCCCAGCAGAGCTTGTCACTGACAAACATGCTGGGGAGAGAAGCTCCAGCATCCACACACCATCCCCATCCCTGTTGGCAGGATGCAACCTTTATGGATTTTATTTAGCAATTTATTTTTATTTAGCAATTTCTTATTTAGAAATTATCATTTACTTCTTTTCCCTAAAGTAAATTTTCTCTTTTCCATAGAGTCACAGAGTCAAGGAATGGTTTGGGTTGGAAGGGACCTTAAAGATCTCCCTGCAATGGAGGATCCATGAGATTGTTAGGGAAGGACCTGCGCACATTATTCCCCAAACAGAATTAACACCAGGAATCTGCCCTGCAGGACATGGAGCATGATGTTGTCCTGTGTTTGGGCAGTGGCTTCTGAGACAGTCAATACAAATAAATAATACGAAGCCCTGGAATGACTCATTTGTGGGGAACACACCTGCAACACCCATCCCACAGCTGTAGGGCTGGAAAGGCAAATAAAACAGCTGTAACTCAAGCCTCGAGGGTGTTGGGGACTCAGGGGGAGAGAAGCCAGGCTTTCAAATCGCTGTAACCCAAGGAAGAAAATCATCAGCCTATATGCCTTTCACAGCATTTGATGACAAAATGGTTTGTGGCTTAGCCATTGTTTAAAGGCCATTCCTCAAATTCCATGTTTACTGTCAGCAGGGTGAGTTGTGGACTCTGTGACTTTAGCTGTTAATGGGCCTAAACACTTCTGCCAACAGATTAAGCTTTGCTGAAACGTTAAGAAAATTGGCCCAAACAGAGATAGGGAGGATTCTTGTTTAGCTGTTGTTTCATTTGCATGAGAATCATTGTCTGCAGACAATAGCACTTCCATATCGCCCAAAGAGCGGGCAATTGGGTGAGACTCATTCAATTTCTCTTAAATGACAGAAATTGTTTGTTTGTTTGTTTCTAGAGAGAAAGAAAAATGCTC
Source organism: Acropternis orthonyx (assembly GCA_035583155.1). NCBI lineage: Eukaryota > Metazoa > Chordata > Aves > Passeriformes > Rhinocryptidae > Acropternis > Acropternis orthonyx. The sequence goes on from JAWWEU010000158.1 coordinate 60,910,319, forward strand.
ATTTTCAACTGCAAGGAGGAGCAGATCAGAAGTGAAATCCAACCCCCGAATACCTCCAGCTCGTGATGGACTGGGAGCTAACAAAGTTGGGATGACGCCAAAAGAAAACAAGGATATGAAGTCGTAGGTGTGTTTAAAACAATTGCTGCCAGTGGAAGAAGAGGAATAAACAAAAATCGTCTATTTGGGGAAGTTACAGAATAAGTTCCTATTTGTAAAATCAAGATGTCTTTTTGTTATGACTTGTGCTACTGAACTTCCCAGGTGATCAATATCCTAGTGTTGTTCCCACATAAACAGCATCACCTGAACGCCCAGGACCAACATTCAGCAGAGGGTTCATCTGATGCTCAGATAACATTTTTTTTTTTTCCATTTCCCCCTCTGTTGTTAAAACTAATAGCCTGGATCCTACAATTATTATTTGAATTACAGCAGCACCTGGAGTCACGAGCCAAGATTGCAGCCCCCTCGCAGGAGGCACTGACCAAGAAAAGGGTGATGTGGTTCTCCAGCGAGCTCCTGGCCCACAGAGAAAGGGAGTCATGGGGGTGGAGAGTGAAGACTCGAGGCCACCACCAGGACTGGGAGCCCTGGCACATCTGTGACCCAGGTGAGTGTGTTTGGCCAGGTGAGACTCTGCGCTCACTTTGGACAGTGCAAGGAAGGACAAACCAGCCCAGCACGACAGGAGGCTGTTTTCTGTCTTCACTGTTGATTAGTGGCACGGGATTTAATTCAAACACCATTCGACATTTCCTTTCTTCAGGAGGTCCTGCTGTTTTCTTCATATATTTTTTTTCTTCTAGACCTAACACTTTTGGTCATCACTGCTGTTATTGGCAGTTACCTGTGGCTGCTTTAAATGCCACCGGATGCGAGGGGATGTTTACATTTCCCCAATTACGTTGTCTTTGAACGGTTCTAAACTTGACTTTGATTAAACACGCTAATAACAAGAGAGGCTCCTTTTTTTCCTTTTCTTTTTTTCCTTTTTTTTTTTTATGAATGTCACTTGCTTGAGTTGAAAAGACATGCTCTTAATACTCGCTTTTCATCTAAATCAAGAAAGCAACACTAAGCAAAAAAGTATTTAACTGTAGCATATAGGATTGTAAAGATGGTAATCAGGGACATTGGTAATTGAAGCTTTTGGGGGAGAACCTTTCTTCTGAATCCTTCAGTCTGTTTAATAGGATAAAATTAGCTTGAGTGGCTTGGTGTTTGAAGAGGTTATGATATAATTGGAGCTGCCTCCTGGGTTTGCTGCTGGACAAGGCGATCAGGTGGAGACATGGGAGGGCATGGGAACCTCTGAAGTAGAAGACTCAGCTTCTGCCATACTAATTAGCCTAAATTAGCTATGCCAGTTTTCTGCTTGCTTTTGAATTTCCCTGATAATGCTTTTATCAGGGGTGTAAGAAAGGGAATATGAAAACATGCACAAAGTTCACTGCAGAATGGCAGAAGCGGTGGCAACTGCCGGCGTATGGCTCAGGCTTATTGCTGCAAGCCTCAGAAAAACAGGGGGGGAATGAGATTGAACAGCATTAGGAAATAACAAATGGGTATCAACTACAACCCCTGGGGATTTCGAAAGTACTATGGCTTGCGCTCTGGAACACAAAAGTTTACAAAACATCTGGAAGAAATTGATTATCTTGAGGATTATACACATATTATTTTGAGGGCAACCTCCTCCTCCCAAAACCCGGCTTTGCTCTTGAGTGTTTAACCTAAGGTGAAGGGGGTGGTTCTCCTCAAGGCAGAAGCAGCTCAGGCATCTTCCTTTGTGCTCCACCATCCGCAAGGCCCGAGAGAGGTTGTTTGTGTTTTCTTAGCTGCTGCCATTTTTCAATTTTCACTTCCGACCCCAATTAATCAACTTTAACCATGCAAAGAGATTTGTGGCACATTCAGTATAGCTTGCATAAATCTATTTTAATTGAAAATGTGCGAGGGAGAAAGAAAATAAGGAAGGGGGGTTTTTATGTTTTCTTTCTATCCTGGAAGGGATGGATCCTGTTGTCAGTGGATGAAGCAAGTCAGGAGGGGACTTTTTCAAACTCATGTTAGAATGCACTTGCACAGATGAAAACAGCTCTATCCCTGGGGAAGAGCTGAGGCTAGGAGAACATGCAGGCTTTTGCTTTCCAAGTAGTACCAGACTTGGTTTGGAGAGAGGTTTTTGGGACCAGAATCGTCCATGTCTGTCATTGGCCATACAGACATTACACACTGCAGGAACAAGCTTCACATGAGCAATCTGCTCTCCCAGTCACCATCAGGGTCCACTGGCTCCAGGAGGCCTCCAGTCACTGGATGAAAGTGTGGAATGAGGTCCTGGAAGATCTGCTGGACAAGCTCAGAGTGTCACAGTTCAGGAGCTCCCAAGCAGGTTCTTGTGTTTCCCACAAGCCATTCTTCCACCCAATGTCCTTGATTTCTCCCCACCAGGCTGTCCCAGGAAAGCTTTGCAAAACCCTGTGTGAAATTAGGAGAGGATCTCAACCTCATTTAAAGAGCAGAGTTTGCAAGGCTCACCCAGCCCTTGTCTTGGCCATGGTTTCCCACCACATCTCCTGGATCACATCAAAGGTTTTTAAACAGACTTGCATCAGCTCCACACTTAGAGCCATGGGGAGGGTAGTGGGGTAGGGAGCTGATCTGAGGGACTGTCATGGACAGGGGTGACTTGTGCTCCAGAGGACAATTCCTAGTAAAACCAGGCTTGTTTAGGTACATTCTGCATCTCAGCACAAGAAAATTGACCTGAGGGCATTGTGCTGTTGCTATTCATCACTGCCTGCTTTCCATGGAAAATCAATAGGGATATCAGGGTTTAAAAAGCCTGCTAAGCCATTTTATTGTATTTCATCTTATTCTTTCTGGAGACGTAACTGTCTGAGCTTGCACTTCTGCTTGAGAACTGGTTTGGAAAGACCCAGGAAAATGGGTTCATTGCCTCCTCCATTCCCATGTACAGGGGAATTGTCCTCTCTTAGCTGGGGGGAAGCTGGTCCTCAGTGGAAAATACAGTTCAGATTCTGGTTTTTTTAGGGCAATGAATCATCCAGAGAAAGAGAATGAGTCTTGATTTCCCCTCTTCAGACTCCCACACTCCCACAACACTTGTCCTGGCTTTTTATCAGGTGCAAACACCTGAGCCCCGTAAGCCCTTCAGCTCTGGCACAGACACTTAATACACTCACTCGAGTGCCTGCACACAGACAAGTGTTCCAACAGCTTCATCTCCCATCCCTGTGGGCCCCAAGGCACAACACTGGGTATTACCTGTTCAGCTACTCCACGTGTTTCATTGAGGGCTGGAGCTTGCAAATGATCCTTCACAGGAACAGCATCACTCCTGTGACAAAGTCTTCCCCACACAGATCTTGCAGAGATGCTTTTATATCGGCCGGCTCAGTCTCTTCACATTCACATGGTTTTCTTTTACACAGTTAATTGGCTCCTCCAAAGACAGAATAAAGACAAGGAAATTGTTTTTAAAATCTCCTCAGTCCAAAACCTGGATTTTTAAGCTTGCTGCCCTAAACTCTGCAAGGGAAGTATTCCCTTCTTAAAAGTATTATACCCAGATTAGAGTTTTCAGGGCAGAGGGGAGTAATTTTTAATTACAGAAATTAGAACCAGGAACTCTTCTGGGTTTTTTGGGCTTTTTTTTCTGTCAGACTGTCCTGTTTGGAACACTGTTCTCATTTGATAGAAATATTTAGCTGGTAGAAGGATGAAGCAAACTCTTGAATGACAGACAGCTGAAGAGGGGACTTCAAGCTGTTACCCTTGAAACAGTGGTGAGTTTCCCCTTGACATCACAGGGCACAGTATCCAGCACAGCCCAACTCCAGACATTTTTATTCTGCAGCCAGCAGTGGTTCCTGTTCAGAAAAGACAGACTGTTCCCCAGAGGAGATGAGCAGCATGGAAAAAACCTTGTACAGATTAAAGGCTGGGCCAAAGTCCCACCAGAGCCAGTGTGAAGCCTCTCAGAGGTCCCAGCAAAGCGGGAGTGAATCGTCAGTGACCAGACTGACCACCCTGATGCAAATCTAGGGAAAATGCGGTTGAGCACAACTCAGGTCTGACCCAGCCTTGCCCCTCTTTGAGCAGAGAACATTTCCTCAGTTCATGGCACAAAAGGGTTTATCTTTTTAGGATTTCTTTGCTCTTGCTTTTGTGCCCAGGGGAGATAAAAGCAGCAGAGCATGAACCAGCTTTTCTGGAGAGCTCCCTTCTGTGTGGGCAGTGCCTCCATCTCCTCTGGCAACAGAGACATGTCTCCTGTGCTTCTTGCTTGTCCTTGCAATGACTGCTGCAAGCCAGACCTGCTTCCATTCAGATCACACAACACACAATGAAGCAAGAATCAGTTCAGCAGCTTTTGTTTACCCTTCATCTGAACCCAAAATACCTCACAGACCTGCCTGAGATTTGATCTGCAGTGTACCTTTGCCTGGGATGTCCCAGGGCTGGATGGTCTCAGAGGTCTTTTCCCACCTAATTGATTCTGTGATAACGGTGTGAAGTCAGGACTTTTTGGAAAAGAAAGGGGAAAAAAGGAAGGAAAATACATTTTTTTAAGAAAAGTAAATTAAAAACTATCAAGGCTAAAGACACAGGCACTCATTGGCAGGGAATGTTTAAACCTGTTCTCCAGGATGGACCATGGCTGTGGAAGGGGAGAAGAGACGGGGTTCTGTTCGACAGACACAGCAGGAAGTGAAGCCCCACGTCCCACCCTCCTCCATTCTCCCAACATCCCATAAGACAAAGCCATGTGAATGAAGTCATTTTCCACCTTCCACAAGGTATTTTCTGGCTCCTGCCTCCATCCCTCAGTGCACCCAAGACCAGTGAGAGACAGAGGAGGTGCCTTATCCTGCTGCAGATTGCTTCCTGCTCCCTTCCAGGAGCAAGGATTTTCAAGCCCAGCATACTGAACCTGTTGGGTGGATTGGGGAAAAATCCCCTCTGCTTAAACCAATTCCCTCAAGTCTCTGAGGGAAGCACAGCAGTCCCAGAGTGTGCGTGTGGGATCCAAGAGGCTTCCAGCTCAGCACAGCATGAGGGAGGGCTGTCTCAGCAATGAGAGTCCCTCTTTGGCTCCATCAGGCAATATGGCAAACAAGTCATGTCTCTCAGAAGAGGAAACATCTATTTCAGAGCTCTCTCTTTTTCTGTGTGGGTGCTTATCTCTGGTCACTGCTGCTCACCATGGAGAGAAGTCTCTGTGGCATGCATTTCTAAGAGGGCAAACTGTCTAAAATTAGCTGTTAGTTTCAAATAAGAGACTGTGCAGTTCTCCAGGGAGGGGCATTCATCCTCCAAAGGAAACTGTCAAGGATTGTTCAGGATTACTCTCCAGCTGTTCAGGACTGCTGCATCCTTTTAAATTATAATGTCAACATGTCGCAAATAATATGGAATGACAATGTCTAATTTCTGTCCTGTGAGGAATGAAAAGGAAGGAACATTGTGGGCATACTGGATACATATCAGATTTAAGAGACCAGGTAACCTTTCTTGGTGGTTGTAGGAGAATAATTAGTCAAAATATTAATGCAAATGCAATTTTCTAGCTAGCCTCTGAAATCTAGAGGCGTTATATTATAAATTCCAGGCTAATGCTCTCCAGAAAAGACTGCGTTATCTCTGGGGCCAAGGGATGTGACAACTCCTCCACTGATTAGATTCTTTATGTTGAGTAGCTGGGGGTTTATTTCCCAAAAATACTTGGTACCAGCATTGCTGGCTTTGAGGAAGGAATTTCAATGCCAAATTGCATGAATTGCCATGTGTGGAAGTGTTCCAGGCCAGGCTGGATGGGGCTTGGAGCAACCTGGTCTAGCGGAAGGTGTCCCTGCCCATGGCAGGGGGTTGGAACCAGATGGTCTTTAAGGTCCCTTCCAGCCCAAACTATTCCACGATTCTATGAATATGAAAGAGGTTATAGTTAATATTGACCTTCACACCCATGAGCAGCCCACAGTGAATTTATGTCCCCAAAAACCGTGAAATATCTCACCTGCCTACATGAACATACAAGCAATAGTGAGGTTATTGCAGTTCCTGGGCATCTTGTTCATGTTACATGTATAACCCATTCAAAGGTTTTAAAGCAGGGTTTTACCTGTTTTTTTCAGCTCGTTGTGGTTCTGAGAACTGGGGTAGACACCACTTTGGGTTAGGAGGTGAGTTTCTGGGACTCAGCTGACGAAAAGTAACTCATGAAACTGTGGCAAGGTGATTTCTTCAATGAGAAGCCCACATCCAGAGCTTAAACATTCTCATAAACTCTCAGGATGGCTGCCTACAAAACATAAACAATGCAGTATGAACGAGAAGTGTCCCAGGGTGCATATTTTTATGCTCAGATTCCATGCAGCACTGTATATTTTTCATGTTAAGTTAAAGAAGTAAATGAAACAGAAAGAATCTGACATGTTTTACATTCCCTTGCAAGAGGAAGCTGTTTTGATAAAACCTACAAATGATCTGTGTAGATGTTAACTTTTTTTTTTTCTTTTTTTTGGTAAACTTAATTTGAATTTAGAAAGTCTCTCAATGATAATTGAATCACAAGTCTGGATTAGGATTCTAGCAGCAACACTTGACTTGGTCAAAATCACTGTTATGAAGAGATGCAATTTTTACACAGTACTTCACATTGATTAAGTAGTGTGCGAAAACGGAAAAAAAGCATTCGAATCTTAATCATAGTAATTTGCATGAAATAAAAGTCTCTGTCAAGGGAATGCACATTATAATAACTCCTGGGTGTTTTGGTTGCATCAGTGAGCAAAGAAGTTCTGTGCATTTCTTTTTTTTTTTTTTTTTTGGTCCTGATATACAAGAATTTCCTCTATTTTCAGCGTACCTTTGATTATGTGAGAATTTAGAAATACGATTTTGTAGTCAGTGAGAGACTGTGAGACAAACAGGTATTTTAAGAGCAAGCAGAGTTCACAGATGGCTGACAATGTGCATACCTGAATTAAGTACAGAACTACAAACCAGTATGCTGTAAACACAGGAACTCAGTTTGAAGCTTAATTAAGGCTCATTTGGTTTTGACCTGCATCAAACAATAGCACTAAATCAGAAAAGCAGATGCATTTTGGAAGCTACTGAACTGAAGAACCTTATCTGGAGCCCAGTGGAGTCAGCAGAGACCTTCTCACTGACTTCAGTCAATCAAGCCTTAGAAATGCTTGTGTTTATTTACACAAATTGGTCTGAGACAGAGAGGGGTTTTTGATGCAGTCCCTGCTCTGTTGCAGCCACGTGTCAGTGCTGGTGTCACTGTTCTCTCTCACTGAAGCAGACCCAGGAGCTCAGGCACATTTCTCTGGGCCAGCTTGATCGTTGTGCAACCTGTTCTATTTGAGAGAGCTGCTGTTTCAAAAATCAATGGGCATCAGCTGCTAATTACACAAAATCTATGTCTTGTCCCCTCAGCAGGTTTTGCGTTTTTCCCGCTTGCCAGCTCCCTCTGCTATGGGTTGGCAGCATGGATTTGTAGCCATAAGTCATGGCCACCCCCAGACCCCGTTTTTACATCTTCAGGACTAGTGGAAAATGTCCCTGCCCATGGGAGGGGCTTGGAATGGGATGGTTTTGGAATATCCCTTCCAACCCAAAACATTCTATGATTCTATGATCCCTTCCAGTTCCCTCCAGGGCAGACTTTGCCATGTGAACTTTCTGGTGAATGGTCTTTGCCCAATAACATCTGGATTCCCTCACTGACCCCAAGATTAATTTGTTGCTGTACCTTCTGAAAATGTAAGAAAATGGAGGGAAGATTTTTTTTTTTTCAATTATTTAAAAGCACACCTTCAGTGTGGGACCTCAATTGTCCCAGAAATGCAATTTTCTGCATGGGAGGTGTCTGTTCTAAGTGAAAGTCTGAGAGTTGTGAACTCCCTTCTCTACCTTTCAGTGTTCCTAAAGAAGGGACCCACAGGCATTTGTGAACCATCAAATAACTGGATGTTTTACCTTTCTTAGAGCTTAGCCTTTGCTCCAAATGCTCCTGGGCAAGGAAGTGAGTTTTCAAGGCATGAGATTTTGCCATTCTCTCTTACATTCCTGCAAGTTTTGCTTATAATGGGGAACAGGTTCCACGACCCCTTCGGAGGAGGGCCCTTTTTTTTTTTTTTGAGGCATGCTGTATAAAATCTGTTGACACCTGTGATATCACTGCCTTGTATCAGGAGGGATATTCAGTTATCCCTAGCCACAATATCATTTGGATAATTGCTTCTTGCAGGGGATCGAGGCAGGTGTGGGAGGAAAAAAGTAATGAACAACTAAGCTTGGGAAGGAACCATAGGCTGAAGTTTATCTCTTGTTGCTGAAGCTGCCAGTTAAGCCAGGAGAAGGAGGGGGGTTTGTTTGGGATTTATTCTGGGGGAGAAAGGCCCTGCTGTCTTCAGAGTGAGATGAGATCAAGTTCTGCTTGCAATGCCTCTTACATGTTGTAGTTGCAGGCCAGGAGATTTTTCTACATCAAAATAAAGGAATGGATGGACCTGCACTTATAAGAGAGTTGGCATTCCTACAACAAGCATGTAGGTTGATAAGGATTTTCTTTATTCTTTTCAAAAATAACCTTTCCTGTGAAATGCAAGCTCAAGAACATTATCGGTTACATAGAGAAATCACATGAAAGGCTGCATTACAATAATGAAGAAAAGAGATTCTGAGACGAGAGCAGCAGCAAAGGTACTCGGTGCCTCTTTGGCTTGAGCTGCTCCTTCTCCACACAGCTGAGGGTTTCAAACCTTGTTTTTGGCAAAATCCTACTCGAGGGGGAAAGTTAGTGCACACAAACCACCCTCCAGGCGTGGTACTGGGATCCCATCTTGCTTCCCCCAGGAAGTATCCAGTGGGGGGGGCAGTCTCAGTGTGTGGGAGATGTGTTGTAAGAATGGGGGTATTTCAGCTTGTGACCTGAAGGAAATGATAATATGCCATGCTGTGGTTCTCCTAATTTAAGAATGGGCCCCATATCAGATGGTATTAATGGGGTGATAGCCATGGGCACAACCCTAGTCCTGCAAATGCAGCCTTGGTGTTTTAATGAAGGGAAGTCAAACCCACCACTCTCACAAAACATCCTATGGAAAAGGGAAGACGAAATTCATAAGAAATAATCCTATTAATTAATGCCCAAATCCTGGTCCCTGTGCACAGCCTGAGGAGACACTGTGTGTGTGAGGGAGAGGAGGCAGTGGATGGGAAGGGAACACATCCCTCCTCCTCGGCTGGAGCAGCATTCCCGCCTTCCAGGCTGCTGGCTCTGTTCCGCCTGGTGTAATCCCAGCAGCTCCCACCAAGTGTCACCCAGCTCAGAGCTGCCTGACTGGCCCCGGGTTGTCCTTACAGGACCACAGTCAGGAGCACACAGGAAATCAAGGTGAGAAAATAGTGCTTTGTCTTCCCAAGGCAATGATGAAGATATTTGGTGTGTCCTTGCAGAGAGAGTCAGCTACACTCAATACTTTTCCACTCTTACACACTCACTTTTCATTAAGAACCGTGATGAATTGACAGGAGCACTGAGCAGAGTGTCCAAGGAGTTTGTGGGGGGCTTTCAAGAGCAGGTTTGTCAGGAGTAGTTATCTATCCCCTAATTCAGCCAGGGATGGATGAGGTGGCCTTGTGAAATTCTTCTGGTCCTGCATCCTGGTGTCCTCTGGCTTTGAGCAGTGAAGTCCTTCCACTAAAAACTATCAAAAAGAGCCTGTGGTTATTGTTTTGATGGCCCTTGAGGTTGCTGCCACCTGGGAGTTATGTTTTTCTTGGATATATTTCAAGGGACAATCCAAATGCACCATGTCAGGAGCTGTGGACCACAAAATACTTGCATGCCTGAAGTAGTCTTTGATTACCAGAAGAAATTGGTAGTGCCTGGAGTAGGAACAATTCTGGCTTTGCAGCACCCGAGTAGAATCCTGGGGGCAAGAGGCCCAGGAGAAATGTGTTAAACTGGCTAAGATTCCCTCTTCAACTGCTCTCCAAAGCATGAGGAGTGGGTGAGGCTTTCTAAGTGGAGAGTCCTCTGTTCTGGAAGTGATATCTTCTGGTGGGTCATCCAAACTCATCTCTGTCTCCAGGTACAAGTCTCATTTCCAAGACCAATGCTGGCCCATGTCTTCTCCCTCCAACACCTCCAGTTTTAAAATCTGTGGCCCACTTTTGAACAAACTGATGGAGGGGCACAGGAGATACTCAAATCTTCTAAATATTGTGTGATTTGCCAGCTGGGAATGTCCATGTTGAAGTAATGGAGAACAAAAAGGAAGCTTCAGCACAAAAGGTATGCTGGGAAGGGACTGGGAACTTGTGATATCGATCTGTAGGAATCCCACTTGATTAGTTTCCAAGCTGGGAAAAGAGCTTCTTTGAGTGGTTTTCCTTTAATTGCAGAGTATTTCCACAAGTCCTACCTTGTTGGCAGCTCAGAGCATGATCTTTAACCACTGTGAACCATTCCTATGCAAGGAAAAGTTCCTACTCCCAGCTCTGCAATGCTGCCCTGTTAAGGAAGTGTGTAAGAGTAGCAATGAGCAACATTGGTAATAAATCAGTTAGCCAGAGAATTTAAAATCAGCTCTGAGAGCAGCTGCCCTTGCATGGACATACATATGGGGAACAATATTTGGCCACGGTATAAAAAGCAGCAAACACAGATAGTGCCAGGTGATATTTGGCTTCTCGGTGAATATTTGAGATGTACTTCCCATTCAAAGGAACCAGCTTTCATTTTGAACTCCATTTGCTGTTCTTCTTTTTAATCCACAGATTCTTTCCTTTGATAAACCAGGAATCCAAGGCAGATCCCTGGAGAATTGCTTGAATTTTGGATCCTCAAGCCAATTCAAGCTGCAACATGCCACAAGAGCAGTGTTATCCCTACAGAGCTTTTAGCAGCATTCCTTCTAACCACGTTTGAGCAGCTCTGGTTTTAAGAGATGCAGTAACTGGTACTAAGATATTCTGAACCATCATTAGCTCTATTTACTGAGCCTTTAGATGTGTGAATCACTGCAAACATCTGGAATGAACAGGTGGAATTCAACTGCACTTACTGTACATTTCTATTTTAATGGTGTTTAGTTTCTCTTTTAACTGAGCAATGATTGTTCCTGGAGACCCAAAGGCCACTACAGGCATATCTGAATTTAATTTACTTGACAATGAATTAAAAATTATTATTTCACAGGAATTTTTGATGTTAACTAATGAGGCATCATATTCCGTACATATTCCTGCCATTTCAGCCAGCTTCCCTGAGGAAGCACAAGCCATGCAGTGGCACCATCCATTTGGCAGATTGTCCTAGAAACCTTTGGCCTTGGTGGTGGGCAGGGTGTGGTGAAATGTGGTGCAATGGTGGGGTGGGAAATGTCTAACTATTCACAGGGAGAATGAGAGCTGAGCCGGGGTGTGAATCCAAGCACCTCATGTTGGTGTCTGACGTGCAAGCTCAGTCATATCTGCTTGGCAAACCAGGCTGTGGACACAGGAGTCTCATCCAAGTGGATAAAAACAGCAGCACTCACCCAATCCTACTCCACAACAGAGTTTTTTGGTCTGAGGGAACCCCTGCTTCTTCAGTCCTTTCACCTGGTATTAATTCCTGACCCTTTGCAGGGCCTTGAGCCTGATCTGAGGTGAAAGCCCCTGGTCCTGTGGCTGTTGGTTCCCAGTTCCTTCTTCACTCGGCTTCATCTTCATGAAAAATAGCATCAGTTCCCTGCTCCATGCTGAGGAAGGCAGGTCCAAGTGGTCAACTCCTTCACTGCCACTCTAGCTGGACCACAGCCCTTCTGGACCCTTCCACATTCAGGCAGGTCAGCACTGAGAAGGGAAACATTATTCTCAACTTAAATCGGCAGAGACCAGCAGCCCTCAGTCTCCATGGGGTGAATTATTTAGGCTGCCTCCTGCCCTTTGGGGCACCTTCTCCGAACACCTACAGCAATGCTGCAGGGGCAGGAGTTTTCTTATTTGCACCACTCACCTTTGAATTTTTGCAAATATGCCACTCGACAAAATCCTGACTCAGAAAGACGGAAAAAGACTTTTTGCAAGGATATATAGGGATAGGGCAAAGGGGAACAGTTTCAAATTGAAAGAGAATAAGTTTAGATTAAATATCAGGAAGAAATTCTTGCTTGTTAGGGTAGTGAGGCCCCAGCACAGGTTGCCCAGAGAAGCTGTGGAAGCCTCATCCTTGAAGTGTTCAAGGTCGGATGAGGCTTGGAACAACTTGGTCTACTGGAAGGTGTCCCTGCCCATGGCAGGGAGTTGGAAATAGATGTTCCTCAAGGTCCCTTCCAACTCAAACCATTCTGTGATTTTATGATCCTGTCATTTTTAGCACTTGTAATTGTTATATTTTTTCTTAACTAGTAAAAGATCTGACATCAAGAAAATTATCAGTGTCCACATGTACCCACGCAGTGGCTGTTCCCCACCACCACCTCCTCCCCATGTATATGGGAATGTTGGGATAAAGGAGAAGGAGTGCAGACACCCCACTGGTGTTTTTAACAACTCTCCTGTAAAATTACAGTTAAATGTGTAGCACATACGATGAAGCAGCTGGGAGGACTCTGTCCATCATGCTGATGGAATGTCACACACAGTCTCTGGGAATCTTTTTCCCCACTTTGCAAAGCGTCCCTACTAACACCAACCCCTCCAAGGTGCTGCAGTGGCTGATTAATTCATCTCTGTAAGCTGACTTCTTATCTTCGGGAGACACAAAATATTAATTGCTGATGTGATAACAAGAAGTCAGGATGCACAGAAGTGGAAAGGCACAGATATCTGCACCTGTTTGCTTTGCTGGATTTCCACTCTTCAACTAAAACCTCCCATATGTGCTGGAGAAAGGACTGATTTTCTTGCTACAAATAATTCGCTCCAGTCATTTTTGTCGTTTAGAAAAAACAATTATTTCTCACGCATATTTTTTATCCTTGTAGTTGATTTTTTTTGTAATTTAATTAGAAGGTTTGCCATTACCTTAACTGTGACTTTATTTTGTGATGGTAGACTCTTAAAATGGACTTTTTCCACCCCTGCATACATTTCTCAGCTACTATTTCTTGCATCAAGGCAATCCCATCCCCAGTTTGCAGCTCAGGTTTGCTTCTCGTTCCACCCCAAGGATGGAGCTGGAATGCCTCACATGGAGGTATCCAAGTAACTCACTGGCCTTCAGAGATGGGTGATGCTCAGTTTCTCCTGGACCTCTACAGCCTCAAGCATCTCTCACATCTAGTGAATATTGAATTATTTATACAAAATAAATGGTCCTTCTAGGCTGAGCTGGGAGAGCTCTGCCTCCCAGGCAGTAGTTTGGTGATCAACATGCTCAGCTGCTGGTGGAGACCTAGATTTGTGTCTTTCTGGTGGGTATTTGAGCCTGGTCCCTCCTCAGCTGTAACAGTGAGGGACAACTGTCTCACGGACAGCTTCTGAAGGTCTCAATTTCTCTCCAGAGAAACCAGAACAATCAAAACATTTTTAAAAAGATTAAGAGTGTGAAAGAAATGTCTGGAGCCTGAGCTCACTGTGCTGAATGTTGCACAAGGATGGGGCAAGGTGCTTCTTTGGCTGAGCGGAGCAGGCTGGGGCTGTGCTGGGTGTCCCTCCTTTCCCACGCTGCATTCCCAGCGGGGACCACCCCAGCACCCACCCCTGCTCCCTCCCACACACCGCTGCCTTCCCAAGCAACCCGGGCTGGGCTGTATTTCGGTGTTTGCACAAAAAAAAAAAAAAAAAAAAAAGGTGAGCAATTACCAAGCCACACCCCCGCACGCAGCTTCTCATGCCTCTAAAGTTTCTCAAGCTCCGGGGATCAGGTTCCCGAAATCCCTGCCCAGGAGGGAGGTGTTGCCCGGGCCGTGGGGGTTCTGCTCCCATGATGGCAGAGTTGGGCTGCTCTGCTCAGCTTTTGGGCTGTCATGTTATTCGGACTTCTTTTTTCACTTTCTATCCTAGATCTTTTTAAGAATATTTCTGTTTTAAAGAATATCTTTGTTTTTAAAGGCATTAACTATGGTGCTTTTTGCCTGCTTTTTAAGTTTAATGACATCTCAGACCTTTTCTTTTTTTCCTTTTCCTTTTCTTTTCTTTTCTTTCCTTTTCTTTTCTTTCCTTTTCTTTTCTTTTCTTTCCTTTCCTTTTCTTTTCTTTCCTTTTCTTTTCTTTCCTTTCCTTTCCTTTTCTTTTCTTTTCTTTTCTTTTCTTTTCTTTTCTTTTCTTTTCTTTTCTTTTCTTTTCT
>JAWWEU010000158.1:60925726-60928226 GCA_035583155.1 Acropternis orthonyx
CTTCCTTCCTTCCTTCCTTCCTTCCGTCCTTCCTTCCTTCCTTCCTTCCTTCCTTCCTTCCTTCCTTCCTTCCTTCCCTGCTTCCTTCCCTGCTTCCTTTCCCACTAACAGGAGCTGACATCTGCTTTCCCATCTCTCTGAGCCCAGCAGTGTTGCTGCTCCAAGACTCGGCTGGTTGGACACGTATAGACAGCAAACATTTACATTCAGCATGTTTAACATCATCTGGGACTTAAACCCAGGATGTTGGTGATGCATAGAGATAGATATTTAGTCACATCAAAGCTATTTGCTAATTGCAGGCACTTCATTCTTGTTTAATGTTTCATGTGCAAGATTAGTTGGTTGATTTAATTGGTTCAGCAAAACTTATGTTTTAAGGCAAAACATTAGTTAGGACATAATGTATTCCCTTATGGAAAATTCCTGTAAAACTGAATACATCAGAAGTCAGTTTGTGCTCTGAAATTCTGGTTTTGGTTCTGTAGTCAATCTGCCTACAGAATTGAAGAGAAAACTACAGTCTTTTATTGGAAATTCTAGCATTTAGTAGCAATCCAGCAAGGTATTAAATCTTGTAGGACTGTTACAGGCAAAAAAATATATATAGGGCAGAGTTATAATTGTAATCTACATTTTAGTTGGATTTGTGTTATACTAATATGTTTGTAATACATAAGTGGGTTTGTAATTGAAATTGATACATAATAGGATAAAAAGGGATGCTGGAGTGCAATGCATACAGTTCATATTAAGTCTATGTCCAGGACTGCATGTCTACACGAATATATAGAATTTATGTGTACAGGTATCTGTTCATACATGTGTCTGTGTGACATGTGTAACGTAAACCTTTACACCATGTGTGTACATGTATATTCCAATGTTTATGTTAACATACAACCTAAAACCTACTAGTTCAGTACAGATTGTCCAGGAGATCCACTCAGACTCAGCATTTCACCAGAAAACACCCCAAATCTTTGCCAAGCTTTCCGGCAGCGCTGCCCAACCTCCAGGGAAGAGCCAAATTTCACCTCCTGGTGCCACAGGAGAGAGAACAAATAATTTGACCCCAGCACAGGAGTCAAACCTGAGCGTTGGAACTCACAGCTAAACTGCCCTACAATGGTTGGGGATTTCCTCTGTGCAATTTTTCCTTAAAAGCTTCAGGAGGTTTTGAACTCGGTTTGCTTCTCTAGGAACACTTCTGAAGCCCAGACCCACTGTCTATTTGCATGTCTATACATGAATAGGAAAATATTGAGTACATGGGCCACCAAAAGTTTGTTTAGCTTGAAGTTGGAGATTTGTTTTGCTCAGAATTGAGTCTCTTGATATTTGGCTGATCTCTTTGTACTGGCTTTTATCTTAATTGCTTTTTACACTATAATTATGGTGCCACATCCACATGGCTATAACACCACTGTAGTTTAAGTTGAGCTTGTTGCCATTGCAACTTCTATATTAAGTGTTGGGTTGTTTGGTTTTTTTTTAATTCAGATGTAAAATTTACACACTGCAGCCATGCAACTTAACAAACAAAGTCTGAGTGAGGGAGAAAATCCTTTTTTTTGTTTTTTTTTTTTTTAATAATATCTGAGTAAATAAAACAGTTTGCTGAATATTAAAATAGAGGGGAAAAATAATTAAATCTGTTCTTTCTAATGTTGTAATTATAAAAGAGGAAATATGCTCTCTCTAAATCTCCAGCTGAAATTTTGCATGCCATTACCCCATAAATAGAGACTCACACGTAGGAGCATTTTAATGTGTATATACCAAAGCCATATTGACACTGCAGACTATCAGTGCTCCTTAAGGAAATGTCATGGGCTTTCCTTTCTTGTTTGAACGAGCTGTGAATTTATAATTCTTTCAGCCAGTTGGTTTTAATAAGGTATCGCTCAGTTATTCCCATTTAAACCGTTCTCTAAGTACCCATTTAAAGACTAAACCACATCAATCCATCAGGCCAGTAACACAGCCCAGCTTTTAAAAAGTCCACATCGGGCTCTTAGCACCGTGTCCTACCAACCCTAATCCCCCTCCCTGCACTACCATTTCTGCTTTTTGTTCGTTTGGGAGGAAGAAAAATGAGAACCACTGTTTTGTAGCATCCCTTTCTCCACACAAACATAGGCAAATAACATCAGGACTGTGCCCAAGGTGGGTGAAAGAGGGAAGCAGTGCATGTCACCTGCCCACTTCCACTGTTACTAGTCCCACTAGTGCATAAAACACACCATTTCTGCAGAAGTCTGGGGGTAAATTAAGATTTATCCATCTACAGGGCTCGGGGATGGGTCCTTACCACCTTACCACGTGAGAATAATGCCATATAATGCAAAACCAGATCCTTTACATAAAAGCATGCTTAATATTGCATTTCCCTGGGTGCTTCTGTCCCAGTTTTATGGAAAAAGGGAGATCTGTTCGGCTCATGTCATGTTAGGGCCCAGATCAGTAACAAGCAAACAAAAGCTATCCCTATTTTTAA
>JAWWEU010000158.1:60933226-60936244 GCA_035583155.1 Acropternis orthonyx
CATAAAATTGATGTTTTCTAATCTATAGCTCAAGTAGTCAACTGCTGGAAAAAAATGTCACTGACAGTTGTGGGTTTTATGCGAGAGCCAGCATTAAACAGCATTATTTAAATTTGCTTCTAAATACTTGTTTGATAAGTAGGGATATGTATGATTTATTCATCTCACAATTTACTGAAGCATGTTAGCTGGGTTGGGGGTTTTTTTCCCTAATTTATACCCTACTGTCGCTCTGTTTTTATATATGTTAGTTTAAAAAGATTTGCCCAACGTAAATAAGAACAATTACAGAATTACAGAGCAGGATTACTTCTGAAGGGGAAAAAAACAAAATAACCATGGCTTGTATTCTCAGTGGCTATTCTATTTGACTTCATCATTAAGAAAAGTATTCAGAGCGTCTAAAGGGTGAAGAGTGGAGGAGTGTGTTTTCTTTTCGATATGATAGCTGCATTCAAGTTATTCTTCCCTCTACAATAGATTTTACCTAGCTTTATCTTCATAGGAAGCTGCTTTCAGTTGAAAAGCAGGAGTGAATAGGAGTGTCATGACATAGGATTAACAGTACAACCGGATAGTAAATCAAATGTTTGAGATGAAAAAATGTAGAATGTGACATGCATCGGGAGAGCGAACCGGCAGCGCTTCGCCGCGACGAGGGAGCAGATAATGTGTGATTATCTGCCGAGGTCCTCGAGACTTGGACTTTAATTCAACTTCCAGAGACACACAGCCCATTTTAACCAGTCAATCTCTGCTATGAATCTAATCACAAGGTAAAACATTCCCGGGAACTGCCTTATGGAGCGCTAATTACAGATGAAACCAGCCTGAGCCTTGGGAAAAAAAAAAAAAGGCATAAAGGAGCAAAGGCACAGTGGTTTTCCAGTTCAGGAAGGGCAGTGCAACTAAGGAGAGATCCAACAAGTGCCAGAACTGAAGAGCAAAATTAAGATTTAAAGTCTGGTATATTTTGTTGTTTGACAAAAGCTCAATAGCTTTACAAGGAGCATCTGAACCACGTATTGCCATCAGATCCTTCTGACTATCCCAGTAACCCACCTACACCAACAGAAATGCACTGGATCTTGCTATATCACTCAAATGCATTTGCAGCTCGGTACTTGCAATTTAAATTCACTGTAGAGACCAACTTGCAATACTTTTAATAGGCTCTAATCTCTCTGGTTTCAGTTTGAGACCAAGAGGCATTTCATATCATCAGCACTGAATTTATATTGTATGCTTAGAAAACAGAAATGGATTTCCAGGGGGTTTAATTTATCAATATCTAGTCTTTCTGGGGAACACTAGTTTGCATAGGAAAAGGGGTTAAAAGAAGGTTTAAATGATGTCTCTAATATTTTCTGAAAACTTTGTACGAAAATATTCTATGCCACAAAACCCCATTAAATATGCAAACTTTAATATACATTCCTCAGTAACAAATGTACAGTTAGATAACACATAAAGAATTATGAATGACTAATTATATTTTGCATATTTACAGCAAAGACAATTAGCAAATAGCTTTTATATGCAAAATAAATGAAAAAGTAATTAAGATGCACTAACTAGAGCAGCAATATCAAGTCTGTTGTCTTGTGATTCATTCCTAACAAACATAATAATTATGCATTCATTGTCATATAATTAAAACAGCTCTGTCCTTTAGAAAACTGGTTATTTACTGTATAATAACCTGAAGAGTGGCAGAAGTTCCTCATAATGGTGAGAAGCATAATTAAATATTTCTTCCTGGTGTCTGTTCACTCAGGGAGTTTATTATCTTAAACTTGTGTGAAAAAACATTTCCTCTGCAGTTCCAAAAGCTCACCTGTTCCCTGCTGGGAAGTTATGCCTTTGCCATGCGCCCCTCCCAAGCCAACAGGCCAAAACCTCCCTGGGTGCTGTCCAAATGGGAACAGCATTAAAACCCATTCCAGGATGGGAAAGCTCAGGGAGGAAGGGAATGCTCTGGTTTGGGCCCTGGGGTCCCTTCTCCTCCATGCTGTGACCTTGGTTGAACTTCTTTGGTGTCATTGCCAGAGATGGCCACATGTTTCATTTTGTGCATGGAGAATATAATGTCATATCATATCATATCATATCAATCATAAAATGGTCTGGGTTGGACATGAATGCATGGGCAGAACCACATCCTTGTAGGAGCAGAGATTTATTCATCCCACACCTCATCTCCTCAGCTGCAACACAGGCGTCACCACACCTCCCCTCTCTGCCTTTTCCCATTCCCCCCATTTCCCAGCTCTTATTGTATCTCCATAAAACACAATAAATCATCCAGTCTCAACTGGAACCCTTAATCACTGCCCAACAGAACATTAATATCCAGCACTGTAAGCCGTCTTCGTAATACTAATATCATCAAGCACTTCTTTTTTTGTCTTAAAGTTCCGTTTCCCCATAAACCTCGACCGCGGAACCCGCAGAGCTGCAGCGGAGGGAAAACAATGTAATTGCTTGGCTGCACGTACGGCTGGCCTGGATCAGTAATCGGATTTCCAGGGACTCAATAGGTAAGGGGCAGGGCAGGAGGAGCTGGGTTCACCTACGCAAGCTGGGACGGAAGGACTTAGCTCGTGCTGCCGTTCAGACTTCATCCTCCTCTCCAAACCCCTGGCATGGATTCGTGCTCCTGTCCCAGCCACTCCCTTTCCCATGAAAGGAAGGGATATCTAGTCCTTTCAATGTTTCTCTACAAAGTGGCCTTTCCTCTTATTATCTGAGCAAAACGAAACAGTTTTTGCTGGTGGAAGGAGAATCCCAGGCATGGAAGGGTCTGTGTGGTAAGACCAGAGAGGTCTCCACGGGGCAGAGGAGGACTCAGGACCAGCCCTGCACTTCAGAGGGATCCAGGGTGGGTTTTATTCCCTTTGGTCCTTGCCACCAGATATTTGGGGTATCCTGAAATCCACGCTGAAGGGATGCGTCAGCCAAGCCCTGCTGTAGAACACACAGAAGGAAAGAAATGAAAGGACAGCAGCTCGCAGGCAC
>JAWWEU010000158.1:60936344-60959799 GCA_035583155.1 Acropternis orthonyx
CTGAAAGGGCAGCAGCTCGCAGGCACACTGGAAATAGCACAGTGCTTGTCACGCAGTGCCCTCCGGAAGGCAGGGGATTTTTGCACAGATTTCTTAATACTCCAAGGGGGGGGGGGGGGGGAAATGAGTCCTTTTAGGCTTTGTTACACAATTTATTTACTCAGACTTCCTCATCTGCTCGTTTCCATGTCAAGAATGCAGTGGCACTTCACCTGACCTATATGGAGGGACCACCCAGGCTACACCCTGCAGTGTGATATATTTCTTTAGAGACCATTATGTATCCTATGATGCTCAAGACCCAAAAGGTCCCCATCCCATTTCTAATTCAGCACTTATATTTTTTATTAAATCCTGCAGACATTTCAGTGCCTTTAGGACACACTGACACTCCCCAAGAGTTACCTGTTGCTTAGGTAGATTTCTCAGCATCTCTTTTTCTCTGTTATCTCCTTTGAAGCAACCCTAAGAATGACTTGTACTTCTCCTGAGCTACCAGGGTTTTCTCTCTTCTAGTATAGTCAATATCTAGGCCATTGCTTGAGTCAGATAAGGATCAAGGGGAAATATGTATAAGTACAGAGCCTGACCCATTTTCCCAGTCCTGCAAACCACTTCCACCCCATATGGAGGAATGGGGAACACTAGCCATCCTATGGGGTGCAATAGCCATCCCCTGGGGAGCATTACCCATCCTACAGTGACTGTGAGCTCCCCAGAGCCTGCAAGGTGTCAGGATACAGCAGTTTCTGTGCCCAGCTCTGTACAGAGCTGTCAGGATGACAGACTTAACCTCCCTCTGTCCCTGTTTACCCAAAGTAAGAAGATTGTAAGGCTTAGTTAATGTTTGTAAGTGCCTCAGGGCTCTTATACGATAGGCGCTATGTACATGCAAGTGTATTATAATACATGTCATAAGAAGAATTAATAAAGCATAATGTATTAATTTAAAGGTAGCAGACACTCATGCATGATAGCCTTTCTAGCTGCTACTTTACAGGCATCCAGAAAATGGCATTTAAGTTAAAATCAGGTTAAAGAAAAATAATGCAGTCAATCACTGCTGGATACTGAGTCAGTAAATATCAATTATATAAAATGAGTCACCAGTAAGAACTTTGATAAAATCGGATGGCAGGGAAAGGACACTTGGAGAGACAGATGTGACCTGTACTCATTTCAGAAGACATTCTGTTCTTTTTGAAAACCTGGCTTTATTTTGAGCACCTCTGTTTTATTCATGGCTTTTCAAAATGTTGGGGATCCCAGAAGCAGCTGGGCACAAAAGCAGAAGGACGGTCATTTTGCCTCAGAACTTTGG
Source organism: Acropternis orthonyx (assembly GCA_035583155.1). Classification (NCBI taxonomy): domain Eukaryota; kingdom Metazoa; phylum Chordata; class Aves; order Passeriformes; family Rhinocryptidae; genus Acropternis; species Acropternis orthonyx. The sequence goes on from JAWWEU010000158.1 coordinate 60,937,666, forward strand.
TGACAGACAACGTGAGCCCCCAGGAAAGAACCAGGGTGCTTATCTGAAACTAGGGTGAGAATCAAAAGCCCTTTAAGCATTCCCAAAAACAGAGGCATCTATATGTTTTAAGTACTGGGAGAAAGTAAAGCATAGGCAAAGCAAGGTGGAAATGTAATCATAGACCTGGCCAATGAGGGGTGGCACTAAAGCAATACTAGCTCCAAGAATTGGGATGGACAAGCCCTGCCGGTGCCCTGGATTCAGGAAAGTGGTGGTGTATGAGCAGAGCTTCAAGTGCCAGAGGATCCCATGGAGAGCTCAAAGACCTCGCTGGTGCTTGCAGAGACACGTGCTCACAGATGCCAGTTCCCTATTTCAGCTTTTTTATTTAATCTTAAATCAAAACCTGCTTTTTTATTTTTTAACCTTTCCAAGGTGCTGCACACCTTGCATTTCTCCTTCTGCCACAGAAGTGTCCCCCAGCCTTGTCCCCCCAGGCACAACCTTGGCATGGCCATGGGCCAGCAGCCAGGCTTTACCTACAGTACAGGTATATAGAGCTCTGCTCATGGGTAGGGATGAGAGGCCTTTGGTAAAGGAATAAAATGATCTCTTTCTCTCCCTCTCTCTCTCTGCGTAAAAGAAAGAGAGTAAATAAAATTCCAGCAGCTACAAGCTGGCGACATTATACTGTCATAATCCAGAAATGAACATTGATTCTGAAGAAGTCGCTTCTTCAAACTTTAACGCAACAATTAAGTATTCCATTGTCATGGCTCAATTAAATGGTATGGCCTGAGAAAATTGGGGATTGTAAAGTGAGGATGGAATGTGCTTTGATCCTCTTTCCAGGGTTATTGTTTCATTAATAAATGAACATGTCATTTGTCTCACCAGAGGGAGCTCCTGCCCTCCAGGCTTTTTCCCTTTTTTGTTCAGGTTTTATAAAGATGAATTTCCAGTGCTCTGAAATACCATGGATTAGTAGTTAAGCCTGACAGCACTTCGGGGAGTAGTGGGCTTAAAGTGCCTCACACAGGTCTCCAAAGCACTTGTTTACTAATAGAGGAAATCAGCGACCGTCTGCAGCTGCTGATATCGCATTACCATTTGGAAAGACAGTAGCTGAGATAACAAATCACACAGTTTTAATAATTACTCCTGCATTCCAGTTTTTTGTTTCCTGCATAACTGCAAAGGCTGGATTTCTTCCAAATAAACAGATAAAAACAGTATGGAACTTTTATCTTTTAATGATAATGACAACACATCATGTTTCACTAAAAGTTTCCTGCTGAATTTTTTTCTGATTTCTAGAGTTTCAATAAAATGTAATTATACTTTATAATTCCACTCTTTTAATCTTCACTTCAAAAACTATTCACAGTTAGCAAGTTTGCAAGGCACGGAGAGGGGGTGAGGAGCAGGAGCCGACTTCCCCCACATCGGGCTGTTCATAAATTCTGTCTGGGGGTAAACCTGTCATTGAAACGGCACAAACTGAGCTGCTTTGCATTCAAATTAATACCTAGTTTAATTTGAATATAAAATAGCTCCATTTATGTGGTTATTAAGAAAAAGTAACAAAACCATTTGGCGATGAATGGATGTTTAAGATAGGATACACTTGCAACCTATTTCTTGGGGGGAGGGTTTTCCTCCTTTTTTTAATCCGTTGAGTACTTTGGAATCAGGATGTTTTCATATGGATAGATAAGGCTTTAAAACAAAGCAATATCTCTAAAATCTGAATGGTTAATATATACTCTGGTGTCAAAAACTTCTCATTAACCCAGTACTGAATTAGACTTCACGGTTTTTTTTCGAGCACATCTTCCCATCTTGTTCTTTGCTACACACAGATTAAAACCAGCAGTGCCAGTCACAACTTTCCTTGCTAAACAATTTTATAGATTTATTTAGGAGGGCTGAGAAGAGGAGGAAGAGAGGAACACCACAGTTAGACCTTCTTCTTCCAATTCAAAAATGTCCAGACTTAAAGGTAAGGTAAACTTTTCTCACAGCTTTTAGTTTGCTTACCATCAGCCCATGTTCCACTGGGTGATTAAAGAAAGCTTTTTTAAAGCATTACTTCAGAATGATCTTAATTGGTGCAAGGTTGAGCCCTTTCTAGGAGGGGAGGGAAAAGGTTGAATAGCCTTTTCAAGTCACATGAAAGTTTCTAGGATGAATGTACGATAATTAGATTAATAAGTAGCTTAATTTATCACAGCTAAGGATTTCAACAGCCACACATTAGAGCAAGAAAAAAAAGATTAGTGTGATTCCAGTTAGTAAAAAATTGTACTGAAACTTGATTAACCTTAAATACAAAGTGCCTTTCTTTTTTGTGTGTAAATTCAGTAGTTAAGGGGGGGGAAAAAACACTAAAATAATCAGAAAAGTCCTGTTTCGTTCCTTTGTGTTCTGTTGCTAATGAGAGATATCAGGCTTGTACAAAACAACTTTTCCCTGCGAGGTTATTCTTCCTAGAACATGGATTTAAAGGAAATCCACGATCCCTACCACTGCTGCGGACCCTGAAAATCTGTGTGAGGCACGAAACAGTGTGTGCAGGGGTTAAAAATATCTCCAGAATCAGCTGGTTTCATTTTAAAATAAGGAAAAAGGGAGCACCAAGAAAATAAGTGAAATATGTATTTTAGTATAATGCAAAGTTACATTCACCTGAGTCACGGTAATGCAAGAGGGCTGAGAAGGGTGCCAGGCAGAGGTGTGGGAAACAACTGGAGGCCAAACTAACGAGGAGGATGCAATTAGGGATGACAATTAGCCAGACAATGTTCGTTCATGCCAAGTACAACCTCTACAACGCAGCATCATCAGCCTAAAATCAAACGTGGCAAACGCCAGAGCAGAACAACTCGGTGCAAAAAAACCCTCACTCACGGGTGGGAGATTTGTGGAAAATATTGTCAGAGCATCCAGCTTTTCCCTCACCATCATTCCTGCTTCTTTGCAGGGCAATCCCTTAATAGAGAGTGAAATCTGCTGGGCTGTTTGATGTTGCCATCGGCCGCCGAGGTTGCTTTCAGAGGTGTCATTATTTATCAGCACTAATGTCAGATTTCATTAATCTGATTCCTTAACACTTGTGCCACGGCGGACAAAAGTTCCCAGTGCTTTTTATCAAGCTGGCTGGCACCGGGGCCAGAGGAGCCCACGGAATGTTCTGGAGGGTGATGGTGTGGTCCCTGTCAACGCCCAGCAGCCATCGTCATTTTGAGGAGGTCTAATGGAAACCCAGCGGTGGTGAGGTGTGGCATGCTGGGTTTGCGACTCCCTGTCCTGAATCCCTCTTTGAAGAGGGGATGATAAGGGGAAAGGGGTAGGAAACTACTCAGAGCCTACCAAAAAAAAAAAAAAAAAAATTATTAAATAAATTTTTTTTAAAAAGCCATAACGAAATGAGAAAGGAAAATGGTTTCTTTAATTTTATCTCACACTTAAGAGATGACTAAGAGCCCTAATGAAAGGGAGTGTAATTATAGCCCAGATAGTGCCTATTGCACACACAGGAACGTGGGGAAGGTTAACTCTGGCAAAGGGAGATCATACAAATCAAAGTGGCTGAGGGCACTCATGCATCGGCCTGTTTGATAACATTGATAACTGTAACCAGTAGCTTAGGAGAATCGATTTCCACTGCCGGGGATCATTCTGGATGCTCTCATCTTTTCTTCTGTTTACATGAAAGTGAAGCTTTAAAGATGTTTTATCATCTAATGGCGAATATGACACACAGTTACAAACGGAATCTTTTTTTAATCTCAGAATGGAAAATTTAAGCGGGGCAGTGGTTCGCTTTAATTATGTATATTGAACAAATTTGAAGAGATGAGAAGAAACTTGTTTTTCAGCCCACTGAACCCAAGTGCTTGCCTGTAATCTAAAATGGATATCTAATTATTGTTTAACATTATTTATTTAGGAGGAGTTACGACCTCTAATTTGCCTTTAAATGATTAATTTAGTGTTTAAATAAAGCTCCTTTTATTTAATAATGTTTTCTTTAACCAATCTTTACTAATGTCAATAAACTCTTTGTTTAACCTTCTTAAAGGAAACATTTCCTCAGCTCTGAGACAATTATGAATTACCAAAACCCATATAGAAAAATGAGCTAAGTAATTATCTAATATTATTGCAGTGTGCTTAAGAAGGGAATATTCCACACCAATAACATATGACAAGAGAGACTAAACAAGCTTTTCTAAATATTGAGTATTTTAAGCAGTCTGCCTCTTTTTGAGGGGATAAGACAGCACAGAAATAGCCTTAAATACTAATAGCTTGGCTAAATAAATTCTTCTGCTTTCATTAGCATCCTAAAAATGTTCTTGGTTTGGGTTCCAGGCACAAAAAAAGCAGCACAAATATCCCTGTGCCGTACGTAGAGACACAGTCAGATGAAATGCAGGGGCCCTCCTCCTGTCCCCAGCCCTCAGCAGGGCACCCTCGCCTATGGCCACGGGGACTTTGCACCATGGTGATGCTCCCTTGATGTCCAGCTCAGACACGGAGCAAGGGACCACCAGACACATGCCCAAAACTCTGCTCCAGACCTTGGGCTGTTTTATGGAGCAGACTCCCACATACACATCACCTTAGACATACTGGCCACTGATTTTTAAAGCAAGTGCCTTCTGCAAGTCATAAAATCATAGAATAAACTGGGTTGGAAGGATGCTTCAAAGATCATCGATTCCAACTCTCCTGCAAAGAGCGGGGACAAGTGTGACTGCTGTGCATTAACTGTGGAGCACCATTCCTACATAATAAATTGTGTTTGTGATAATGCTTTCCTGGTCTTGCTTAGATCCTCTTACTGTGCTCTGAAGTATGCTGGAGCTGGGAAGATCACTGGGAAAATCAGGGAGCACAAAGAAATCAAAATTGATGTCTAAGAGATGGAGCTTCCAGCAGGAGTCAGAAACAGAAAAGCCAGGAGTGGGAGAAAGTGGGGAGGAGTAAGGAGAGACCCATTGCCCAGAGAATCAGTGGCTGCCCCATCCCTGGAAGTGTTTAAAACCAGTCTGGATGGGGTCTTGAGCAAACTGGTCCTCAAGGTCCCTTCCAACCCAACCATTCTGTTGTTCTGTGATTCCGTGACTGAGAGACTGCAAAATTTCCAAGGAGTGAGCTTCACAGGATCACAGAAGTGTTGATGTTGGCAGGGTTGTCCAAGAGCAGCTCAGGCTGCCCAAGATCATGTTCAGTCTGGTTTTGAGAATCTCCACAGATGCAGATTCCATGGCCTCTCTGGGCAGCCTGATCCAGCGGTCAATCACCCTCATGGCAAGACAGGTTTTCTCATGATCAGATGGAGTTTCCTGTGCTCACACATGGGATGAAATGCCAGGCTTGGGCTTGTCTTATTATTGACCCAAAAGCTCACCGTGGGCACTGAGGAACATCCCCCACAAGTGAAGGTGAGACAGGTTCAATGTTACAGAGGGAGCAAAGCCTGAAGCTGCTCAGGAGTGGTGGGATGGAAACACCTCTCTCTTGAAGTTACAGCCTGGATAAATGTCCGAAGTGGGAAAAGAAGGGATTAATAAATGGGACACAAACTGAGAAGGGGAAAAATTGCAGCAAGCTCTCAGAAGGGAGCAACAAGTATTAAGAGGAGGTGTGAGTTCCAACCAAGCATCAGAATCATAGAATTATTAAGGCTGGAAAAGATCTCCAAGATCATCAAGTTCAACCTTTATTAGTAGCAGGGCTACAGGAGAGACTGTGTCAGAAATATCTGGCCTTCCCTTAACCACACTGGTTACCACCTGGAGATTCAGTGGTGGAGGTCTGCAAAGAGCTGAGGTTATTTCCAACTTGGGAAAGGTGGTGTCCTTGCCACAGGCAGAGCTGAAAGGGTCCACACTTTCAAAGCTCTTTTCTGGTACAACAAAAGCAGCAGCAGAGCATGATTCTGTGCTGTTACTCCTTCCAGGTCTTGTTGAAGATCCCAGGAAGAAGAAGGGGAGAAAGTGTCCAGATTTGACTTACAAGGCTGAGCAAGAGTGAAGAGCAGCAAAAAATCAAAGTATTGCAAATGCACAGGGAAAAAGAAAAGAAATATATGCCTGTCAGAGACTGAGGGTGTATCATCACTCTCGGCACTTGCTCCCCAATCCCTGAAAACACCCAGCGCATCCCTGCTCTGCTCTCAGTTTCTCCCTTCCCTGACACACAAAAGATTATACTTCAATGCTTTTTTTTTTTTTTTTAATTAATTTTACAACTGTGGTTTGTTAAAGAGTTAAAGAGCTTTTAAGTATTTTCTGGTTTGGACACTATAGTTTCAATTTTTTCACCAACCATATGGGCTAAGACCTCATCCAAGTTGTGGGTGTATAAAACAAGTGAAATCTCTAATCCATTATCGTTACTCCATATCTAGGATGTCACACTGGGATGGCCAATTTCCAACGGATTTGTGAGGAGGAGTATCCATAACCAGCTTATTCCTTCTCTCCCACCTTGTCCTGACACTTATACCTCATCCCCTGAAAACTCAGAGCATCTCAGACCAGACAGCAACAGAGACCAGCCAATGCCACCAGGACAACCAGGAGTCTCTTTTAACACTCACCCCAAAGCTGATCTCTGTGTAAGCGGTAATTTGCATCTACAAAATGAACGAGGATGGCCCGGGAGACCCCCAAAGTCGCTTACAAAGTGAGCAGAGTTGGATGAGCCGCCACCATGACATCCTCTCAGTGCTGGACCAGCCCATAATGGAGTGAAGATTTGAATCCTGCCTTCAGCTTTGGTTCTCCATGTCAGCTTTTCTTTCCAGGAAATGCTGCTGCACCCAGCAGTCCAGATGTTCCAGAAGGCACGAGACTCCCACAGCCTCTATGACAAAGGTGAATGAATGGACAGTGAGCAACTACATGTCTTAAAATCTTCAGACCACAGCCCACCATGAACTGTTGCCCCTGACATGTGATAGGAAGCACAGCACCATCTCAGCTGTGTCCCCAGGTAAAGGGGCAGGTGTGTTTGTCCCCAGGCAGCCTGAGGACATGCCACCCCCTCCCAAACACAGCCTGTTAAAAAGAGATCTTCTTTTAAAGAGCTGTTTCCCTCCGGGCTGATGACTCCAGGAATGGCCAGCTGCCCATTACAGGTCAAGAAGTGCCTGGTTAAAAGGTCCTGCCCCGCCCTGGATGCAGCACGGACAAGTCCCTCGGGACCTGCTTGGTAGCACAACAACACACAGACCTGACCCACAATACTCACTGGAGTCCCCCTAAGGTTAGAAGATGACATAGTTTGTCCCAGCAGATATGGGAGGAATTTTCCCGAGAAACACCCAAAAACCTCTGCTGTGTTACGCAGAAGACAAATCCTCTCTGTCAACCTATGTACGACCCTCAAATAGGGATAGGATGCATCCAATCTTTTTTTACTTAAAAAACATGGTATTGTGACTTTTTTGAATGCTAGACAGGCAGGAATAAAGCAAAGGATTTCTTGCATCCACCACATCTCTATACAGGACTTGCACTGCACTCTGAGCTGCTAGAGAACCTTACTAACCAAAAAACAAGTTAAAATTTACACGCATAGCTAAAATAAAAACTGCTGGTTAGCAAAGAGTTTATTTTGCTTCTTTCCCTTCTGCCTTGTTTTAATCAGCCCTGCAAATTTCCCACTGCCTGCATCGATGGGAATATGTAATATTGTTTGATGAATGAATAAAATATCAGGCAGGAAGTGTCTTGTTTGTCTGTGTCTTCATTATCCCCTTCCCCATCCCAGAGTTAGTGCTTGGGTTGTGTGACTGGACCAGTGCGTTCTTCTTTCCTGGTCATTCCCTGTTTGATTTGTACTCACAGCTGGAAGCCCTGGACATAGGTTAAGATCGAAGGTGTTTGACACTGTACAAATAACAAATGAAAAGAGAATCCCTCCAGAATAAATTCAGAGTTTTGCCAGATTTTGCTTTTCCCTGAACATCTTTCCTTGCTAGAGCTTTCACACAGCTTTTAAATCTAAAGCAGGGAATATTTCAGATGATAAATCTTTTTTTTTTTTCTCTCTTTTCCCCCTTTGTGATTATTTAAACTGACACCATTATGGACTTTGCTCTGGGACTGTAAATTCATCCAGGTGGTGTTTGTGCACTTTTACAGTGAAGTGCAGAATATGGAGCTGTTCTGGGAAGTGGGAGAAAAAAGCCAATTCCAGCCACAGGAGAGGAAAAGTTGTCAGAAAATTTCAAAATAGAAAGTTTGTTTGAAAGACAGCAAAACCCCTTAAGACTTGTAACCACTCTCACTGGAAGAAATGTACAAGAATCCTTTCCTTCAATTCCCCATTTAATCTCTTCTTTTCTAGGCAGGTAATCTCAGATTATTTACCAGCATCTCATTTCTAACTCACAAGAAACTCCTGGAAGCCAGAAAAAAATACTCTCCCTCAGCCTGTTTTTGTTTTGCTCTCATGTTTATTTTCATCTTAACATTAATTGCCCCATAATGTCTGCTTGGTTTTATCAATTAGCCTTTGCAGTGGGAAAATATTTTAGTGCCTAATACAGTGTAATGATTTTTTTCCCTATTTGCCAAGGGGGTTATTAATAAATGTCCCCACTGGGGTTACAACTCTGGTGCTCTGGTGTTTGCTTTAGGGGAAATGAGGGATTGGAGGAAAATCCTAACCAAACGGAGCCATAATTAGAGGGAAAGCAGCTGCAATTAGAAGTATATGTTCAATGACACCCACGGCACTCGGGGACAAACCTCTCCTCGACTCGGGCAGGGGTGGTATCAGAGAATCTGATGCTAAAAAAAAAAGGGGAAGCTTTCAGTGTTCCTGTTTTACCAGGTGTTGCAACACAGATTTGCACTGCCTGCTCAGCATATTTCTCCAAGGAAGGCTGCAAAATCCAGGAAGGTTTTTTCAGTGGAGGAGTGCTGGCCTGGCAAAGCCGACAACAGACTCCTCTGAGCTGGGATTTTACCCTGATCTCTCACTTCTCACTATTTATTTAGCCTGAACTGCTGCCACCAGCTCTGCTGGGCTCTCTGGGCAGCTGCCAGCCAAGCAGCCCCTTCAAATGGCACATCTCCGTGCACATCAGACATCCACACCGGGTCCCATGGAGTCCTCTCCTGCAGGTACTCCAAGGCTGGATGGCAAAGCCTGGCAGACCTTGTTCTCCTCCCTGCTGCCTCAACAGACTTTGCTCACAAAGAAAATAAACAGACATTGTCCCTTTGGCTTTTCTGTCTGTTACAAATATAAATTCTCCATCATCGGGAAATGAAACAGCTCATAGGCTGTCCCAGCAAAATTCAATTCTGTCATCAGATACAACTTTCTGGAAAGCCAAACTGGAAGGAATTCTGCAGCCTGTCGAGAATTCAGGCTGAGTTAAAATATTAGGGCTTGATTTTATCAATTAGCCCAACAACAAGTTTAACAATGAGCAGCAAGGACACATACGGAATTAGAAAACGCAGCAGATGTGCAATACTGCTTAATATGGCTTTTAGCTTAATTCATCTCATTGCAGAAATCTGTAATTCCCATGCTTTGGTTTCTGAACAACAGCTACTGATGTAACCTTTTGTCTTTTCCCGGGTTTTTTTGGTCAAAATAATATTAAAAAAAAACGAAACAAAACAAAACAAAAAACCCCCAAACACCACTAAATAATTACTATTATAGCACTATTAGCTTTGATAATTTAAAGCTTTGTTCTTTCACAACAGAGCTTGGAAGTAATAGAATGTACTGTGGAAAAACCTGGCCATGTCCTTGCAATTCTCTGCAAGGCTTCTTGTATTGGGGTCCCATATAGAGGCCCCATATCTGGTAGGAAACAGGTTGTTCCAGCATAAGCTGACTGACTGCAGTGGCCTGTGTTTGAGAGACAGTGGTAGGACCCAAGGGTGTGGAATGAAACTGTGGCAGGGGAGGTTTAGGTTGAATATTAGGAAAAACTTCTTCCCCCAGAGGGTGGTCAGGGACTGACCAGGCTCCCCAGGGCAGTGGGCACGGCCCCAAGGCTGCCAGAGCTCAAAGAGCATTTTGACAATGCTCTCAGGCACATGGTGGGACTGTTGGGATTGTCCTGTGCAGGGTCAGGAGTTGGACTTGATCCTTGTCGGTATTTTCCCACTCAGGCTATTGCTATTGCTATTGCTATTGCTATTGCTATTGCTATTGCTATTGCTATTCCTATTGCTATTCCTATTCTATTCTATTCTATCTTGTTCTATTCCACCCATGATACCTCCCACCTCTCCTGCAGAACACAGACAGAAAGCAGCAGTAAAATGCAAGGATGTGTCGCACTTTTGTCCTCTGCCACCTCCACGTGATATGGGTGGTCCATCACAGTGGTGGATCCATGAGAAAGCAGATTTCACTAAACACCCAAAAGATGCAACCACATTCCTGCAGATCACTGAGAAATAGAAAAGGCTTAAAGGAAGATGGGGCATCTCCTGCAGATCCTGGATGTCTGTGCTTTGAACAGAAGAAGAGTTCTGGTGCATCTTTGGACTACTGCTTTTCCAGTGTGAACAAACAGATTAAAGGTCACCAAATGAAGAACTCAGTGACTATTTATATGGAGAAACGACCTGAGATCTGAGCACACTGGCCACTGCTGAGCATCCACCCCAGACACACAGTCCATAAGATGGTGTGGGAGAAGCAGGTGCCACCACTATTGTTTTTGAAGCAAGGAGCACTGTCTGTGTCAGGTACATGTATTCCTTTTGTACTTCCAGCAAAGCATCCAGGAGCTGCACAGAGGAGCTGGGAACTGAACCTGCACAGCTCAGCACCTTTTATTTCAGCACCAAATATTTCTGTCCTGAGAAAAGCAAAGACAGTGTTTCCATCGACTTTGGGAGGGCTCAGCTGGTGTCTACTCTGGTTCCTGGACAGGCACTCACCTCAACAAAATATTTTTTCAAATCAGAATCTTTCAAAATCGCCATCAAAGGGCCAATTCTATAGACATTGAACCATTTGGTTACTTTAATTTCCTTCTTATCCTTTGAGGGAAGGGGTGAGTGTAATTATGTGTCTTTCCACAGAGTCACAGAATGGTTTGAGTTGGAAGGGACCTTAAGGCTCATCTGTTCCAGCCCCCTGCCTTGGACAGGGACACCTTCCACCAGCTCAGGTTGCTCCAAGCCTCATCCAACCCGGCCTTGAACACTTCCTGGGAATAAACTCCCATGAATGCCTTCAATGACACACACACTATTTGCATACTCTACGTGTGTATTACAGACCTTTCATACTCAAAGAAGTTTACAGTTGATTTTAAAAGTTGTTTTAAAGGGATCAGCATTACACTAGGGACATGTGCACGTACACAAGTGTGTGTTAGTACGCCTATGGACACACATACACACTCAATAAACATACATGGCCCTCGGTATCTAACCACAGCACTGTGCCCTTTCCCCGCTTTGCTTGAGGGTCTAAAACGAACACCAGGCTTTTAAAGCTACTTTTTATTACCTTGCCACCACCACGAACAGCCCAGCCTCTTTGACACAGACGTTAATTTTCACTTGCAGCTGTGGCAATTAGAAAGTGTACTTAATAGAGTGTCATGTTAATTGTTGCAGAGTTAACCAATTTCTCCATTTAATTGTCAATTGATTAACCTATTGAAATGGTAAGTGACTCAGTTTCCTTCCAGAACAAACAGCAGCCACATATTGTAGCTTCATCCAGCTGGAGGGGGTACTCTGTGATTTGCTCAGCCTCAATGTGCTGGTATTTTTCTACACCTCCCTGAGCTTTTAATTAGATGAGCCAATTTTACATGTATTTGTCTGCTGGAAAGGTTATCTGTGCTGGAGCTGACCTGCAGAGACAAGGGTGAGCCTAGCAGTCTTAATAGAAAAGGATTTCAGCTATGACTGCTGTACTTGATTGCATTGTAATGGTAATTAACTTGAGACTTTGCCTCCCTCAATGTTTTTTTGTAGCTTTAACTATGCAATGAGATGTTTCCTCTGTCATATATATGCACTTATTAAGCTCTCATTGGATTCTAATATGCATGCAAATAGTCAAGAGTTTCTTAAGGCTAATACTACACTATGTAGATTGTAGTGCCATTAAGTCACTACAAAGATGTAGCCTGGAGCAAACTTATAGGTTTTTTTTTTCCTTTCCTTTTTCTGCGAGCGTATGTGAGGGTTTGATTTCCCATTTTTGTACTTCTTTCCAACCTAAAGAAGAAAAAATTCCCTCCACATACTTTAGCTCCTTTTCATCTGAAGAATTCTGTGCACGAGCGCCCATTTTCACAACTTTTCCTTCCCCGACGAGCCTAAAAAGAGTCCTTGTGTTTTAAAAGGAAGATCCCGATGTCCTTAATTCAGTTTTTCAAGTTGGTTTGTAATCCATCCCCATTCCAAGTCCTTTCTCCGAGCGGCTCGTTTGAAAGCCCTCGGTATCTCCTGTGTTTCTGCATGTTCTTTTACAGTACGGCGCTGTCATTTAATTACGAGACAATCCCCCACAACTGAGCAAGCATTTTCATCATTGATAATGTTGGTAGCAGGCAACTGAGACAAAATGATTACAAACCTATGTTGCGCTCAATAGTCCTTTAGAGGATTTCTCTCTTAATAGTCCTGGCTCATTCATGTTTGGTTCAGTACATTTGTTCTTTAAAAAAGGCGTAGATTAGAAGAGTTTCAGGGTAGGTTAATAACTCAACTGAAAATGGCTGCTTGCATTGTCCAAGTCTGTTCCTGCAGTTGCCTGGTGCTTTCTTCAGTTCTTCCACACTGCAGCTTTGGCCCAGTTGGTAAACAGCTTAAGTCCAGACATCTTTTCATTCTCCGGCGCAGCGGATTGAAATAAAAATGCATATAAGTGGCGACTGACTGGCGCTGGGCTGACAATAGCCTGTAACATTATGCAAGGGTATTTACATAGGAATAAGGCCTTGGTAAAGAAGACAGGGGCAATTAATGACTAGGGCCACACATATAAGGAAAGTTTGTCCAATCTTTTCTTCAATAAAGATCTTTTGTAAAGTGCTATGGAAACTCATGGAGGCCCCCAAACAGACTAGGAGAGGGACTTTTGTGGTGGGGTTTTTTTGGTTTCTTTTTTTAACTTTGAGTTAAAAGGGCCAAATTTTGTAAAGGTTAAATGTAATTCTCCTGCGGTGTCGAATTTTTACTATTGTGATTGCCCCCTCCCCTCCCCCCCTTTTTTTTTTCCTCAGTATTTGGGTTTGTGTGGCTTTTTCCCTAGGAGAACGCATGGGATAAAGAAATAAAATGAATGATGTGCCTCATCCAAGCAGGATGGTGGAGGTGATGGGTTTGGAAGAGACTTGTCACAATGCTTGATTCCTCCTGCTAGGGCACGTTTGGAATTTCAGCTAATTTGTAAGCACTTAGGACCTGATTCTGACCTCTCTTACACCTCAGCAGCTCTGCTGGGGCTGCCAGATCACTTCCCATCAGATGCAAGGCAGGCAACTCCACCTTCTGATTTCATCTTTTTCGTTAATTTTGTCCGTGTGGATTTGGCCATGAGTGATTTTGACAAACCGAGGAAGCTCTGTGGGTACCGGGTTGCGGCACCGAAGGCGGAGCACTGTGGGGACATAGCCCAGGGCAGACTTTAACCCCAAGGCTTCATCCTGGCAGATGGGATGCTCTCCCCTGGGCTCACAGACACAAACAATGAGCCCATTCCCCTGGCGAGGACCAGCCCACATCCACCCCGAGCAAGGATGGCACAAAAGAGTGACAGCTGATGGTGCCTCTCCACCTGCGAGGACTCAAGTCCATGGGTTTGCACATCTTGGCACGGTGCGGGGACACACCACTTTGGGTCTGAAACCAAGCCATAGTGGGAATCCTGAGACCCTCTTCATCAACACTGTGTGCTCCTCCAGTGTCTCCTTTTCCTTTCTCAAGAAATTCAAGCCACTGTCCTCTGAGTCTTCTCTGCCCCCATGGAAGTGTTTTGCATGGGCTGCCATGGTACATCTCTGGATGGCAGCTTGAATACAACATCGGTTGAACAACTTTAATTTCAGGCTCATCTGTTGGTGTCTAGTGACTTTGCTCTTATTTTAATGACTGTGGAGTGTTGGATCCTGTAACTTTTTTAACATGCTATTCAGAGAGCTGTAGGTCTCTATCTTTAAAGCAGAGGAGGGATCCTACTGTTCAGTCCATTGCATGTGTCCAAGAAGTCAACTCTTTGGTGGGTACTAATGAGGAAAACCCCACTGATGTCTCTAAGTTCTGCCAAGCTTTATATCATTTCACAATCTGCTGCTGAATCCTTTTCTTCTTAGGTAGATTCCTATAGCTGAATTTAACTCCAAGAATAGAGATTTCCCAGGATGCCTTGTCATACTACCTTCTTTCTTTAAAATATTTTTTAATCAAGTCTCTCATGGAAATTAATTCCCAAAATGTTTGCTGGATGTTGAAGACAGGGACATGAATGTTACTGACACAAATGTACAGCTCCTACAAGAAAGTGTGCAAGAAGTAGAGAATGTGTTTCTGCTGTAGCCCTGGAAAGCTGCAGAAATCAATGCCTCATTCAAGGCTATTGATCAGTACTAAATTAATTAGACTTCAAGGCTTATGGCAGTTGATAAGACAACTTGTTAATTTAGTCAATGATAGTGTTTTCCCTAAAGCAGCAAATACCCTCTTTCTCAGAAAAGACATTTCTAGCACTTGCTACCCAACTCTTTTTTGCTCCCCTTCTCTTTCATTTAAAAAAAAATCACTTTAAATTAAGATAAGAATTGGACAGGGGGCTGCTTCAATTTACCCCTATTTGTCTCCTTTTGCTTCAACACTGAAGCAGGGTGTCGATAACATCTGATGTAATTTAATAGGACGGCAGCATAACATTTGTACTTCTTCAGCCCCAGCCCATTGACGGGGGATGTTCATTTGGGAAGGCTGGTGGGGAGAGGAGGGAGCTGGGAGCAAATCCCCTTTCTGACTGTTGGGCTTTTAATGGCAAACCCAGAGATTTTGCTTTCCAGGCCAGAAGGATGCTCATGGCCACTGACAAAGGCTGCCGGTCCTGTGAGCGGTGAATGAGGCGAAGGTATCCCAGAATACCCTGGCCATGGGGCTGTACTTCCTGCTGGCTGGGAAGGACAAAAGGACAAATCCAAAGGAGTGCCGGGGTCCCACCACCAGCTCTTGGAGGCACCAGTCTGCCACCAGCAGCACTCCAACCCTCGGAGAATGCTAATAAGCCACTGAAGAGCTCAGCTTTCCTGCCATAATTCTATAGCGCCGTTGAGGACCCCATAGTGTTCACTAAATAAAGACAACTAATTGAGAATTTTTTGCACATTTTGCTCAGTGGACTTGTTGTTCAGGCGGTTGGTTGGGGAGAATGTCCCCCTACTGACAACAGGGGCTGATTGTTTTGGCAGCCGCCGGGTTAGCGCCATGGCCCGGCTCTGAGGCTGACTTTTGAAGTATGACAAAAATGTTTAATTTTGGAATTATTTTTTCCCTCCCCCTTTAATTATGTGGCTGGGAATTATTTGGGCTACGTGGAGAATAGGCAGTCCGGTGTGTTCACATGGAAAAAAAAAAAAAAAAAAGGAAAAACAAATTTAAAAAAATTGCTGGCAGAGTTTCTCAGAATAAAACCTTTGGTCTTTCTCTCCTCTGTCTCTCTTCCCCCCACTCCCTCTTTTTTTTTTTTTTTTTTTTACTGTATTTTCTGTGGCGAGGCCGACATTTTTGTGTCTGCAGGTGACACTTTGATTGAAACTAAAATTAATAAATCAGCTGAAAAGCTCACACCTACAGCTCACAGCAGGGCCTTGAAAACACGGTTATAAAGGGAGCTTTATGCCCTTGTGTAAAGAAGGAATAAATTACAGAAGCACTTGTTGCCCTTGGACTCAATTTTGCTTTGCAGTCTGGTATCTTATTTTTGGAGCTTATTGTTAATCAACAGGTTCCTTGTAGGTTTAGCAGGTGACTTTGTTATTAATCTCCTATTTGACCACTATAGCATATTAATGAGGTAGGCTTCTGGATGTGGCTGTGTCTCCAGCACCAGGAATTAGTTTAAAAGGTGCACTCTTTACTCAATTGCTCACAGTTAACGATGATGCAGCCCAAATGCAAAGTAGCATTTTCTACAGCTTGTGTAGCATTAAGAGTGTTTTACTAACATTATGTTCCTCACTGTGCTTTTCTTCTCTTGTATACTTATTTCTTCTCCATGGAGGGCTATTATCAGGCTTACTGGTCCTTCCTTCTCTTTATATTTTGGGGGTCTTTCTTCATTTTTTCATTCCCCTAACAAAAATCAAGAAATTATATATAAATGACAAAATGATATCCTTTCTTATTAATGTGCACCTTGGTTTTAATTAAACAATTCCAGAGCTCTTTGGAGTACTGTTGGATTTAAATAAAACGCTCGGCTCAACGTTTCCCTTCAAAACTAGCTTAATAAATATCATTATAAGGTGCAGGAATTCAACCAGCCCCATTGCACCTTGTATTTTGGGTCTGATTTAAGCTTGGAGCGAGGATACCTATAGGGGTACTTTAAGAACATAAAGAAAAGCCGAGGATTTAAGACTTAAATTTGTAATTACAAGGATCTGCCGAAATACATAATATTATGAGCCAGGCTCCAAAACACCCTGGTGGAAACAACAGCTTTGTTGTAATACAGTAATTTCCACATTCCAAGGAACGTGCTCTGCCATAGATGGTTATTATTGGTGTTTGCTTTCATAACTTTGAGACGTGTGGTCTACCTCCCAAACAGATACCCTTTCCTATTTAAATTAGTGCTGTCAGGCTTATGCCTGCAGATCCCCAGCAATTTTTTTTTAACAAGGACTCTTACATGCAACAGCATATTTGTGTCAGGTTAGATGTCAGCCTGGAGTTTTAGCCTGAACCGTAAAATATCTGTCTTTTATGGGTTAAGGTCAAAGTTATCATGTTACTTTAGCTTGGTACTTTGGTATTCCTCTTCTTTCGCCTCTTTTAGTTGGGATATATAATTTTTTTATTAAAAAAAGGTAGAAGAAAAAATTCTCTTAGATTGTATGTGTAAGATCAAAGATATTCAAGGTATTAGTAACACTTTTACCTCAGACAGCAAGGGTTATGTGCTGGCCCCTTCTGCCTCTCACGAAAAAGCCTGTAGAAGGAGATGTACAGTCCATATCCAAAGTCACATTAGAATTTTGATCAATATTTTCAGCCATAAAAGTCAATTTAATCTGCAGCCATCACAGGGTGCTCAGTTTGAGACTCTGACAAGGGCTCAGTTAAACTGTGAAAGATACCCCGAAACGCTGCACTGGAGTGAAGCATCCCCATGGCCAACCAGACATCCCTGGTTTTGGGGGGCAAACTATGGGGGGAAGATGAAATTCACCTGCAGAGCTTGCAGCACCCTGGCCTTGGTGTGGGTGCTGTGAAGGGTCACCCAGAAACATCCTCACAAGCTTGGATCCTACCTAAGGCGCTCCCAAAGGAGGAGGTGCCCAGCTCATGCCAGTACCTCTAAGTCTCCCCAGGATGAGCTGATCAGGCTCGTTTTCAGACATCAATAATTTGACCAGTGAGCTTGTTAAAACCGAAGTGAGATCTTCCCTATCTCAAGTAAAAAAAAAAAAAAAAAAAAATTACCTTGGAGATAAAATAAAAGGAAATAGGAAAGGGTTTTTCAGCTCTGAGAACACACAGAGTAATTACCCCTGACTTTATATTGTGGGTTTCTTTTAAGGAACCACCATTTAAATGGTTTTGTTGGATTGTTGTTCAGGGGTTTTGTGTTGTGGTCTTGTTTGTCAGGGTTCAAGGAAGAGTGAATTTTTACCACACAGGCACAGCCCCCTATAAATCAGGGCTGGTCGTTAAAACACTGGCAAACCCTTCAGTGAAGTGGTGTTAGCAGGGGCTGCTCTACAGCCTATTTCTAAGGAGGAATCCTTAATGTAACACACATTTGGGAGCCCTTCCCATCCCCAGCCCCCAACTCCCCCGAACTACTTACAGCACAAGGAGGTTTGAGCTTATTTTGTCTTTTCACAACTTAGCAAGATCAGACACATTTCTGCAATGCATATGCAGATTTTACCTCTTGTTACTTTCTCTAATGAGCTTTCACTTAATCAATTTGACAGTAGCCTTTCTTCCTTTTTGCTTCGTATCCACTAGGAAAGTATTCAGGAAAAAGTGTTAACAGTTTCAAGGGGTATTAGCAAAATGAAATGGTGGCACAGCCAAATTTAGGAAGATCGCGAGTGCTTTAAGAAAAGGAAAAAAAAAAAATAAAGGAAAAGAGAAGTTAAAATGGGGGATGTGGATTTAACAAGAATGTTTGTCTAGGAAATGAGCAGGACTGCAGACACCACTTTTACTTCCCTGCAAAAGATTTTAAAATTATGCTAATAACAAGCAGAGAAATCCTGATACTATGTAATAAATAGAAACAAGCATTTTCCTCAATAATATGTAAACCCTCTGAAAATAAAAATATCCTCTCTAATGAGCTATTGAAGGGAGGCTCTAGTCTGAGCCAGTAACAGAGGACAGGGACAGCAGTGATGTGCAGAACCATGGGAAGGTTCCTGCAGAGCCATATCAATCCTGTGCACCCAGGTTATCAAAGTCAGATACATATTGAATTGCTGTGGAGAGTGGTTTCGTCCTCCATGGAAAAGTTTGGACTGGAAGGCAAATTAAAGACCATCTCATTCCAGTCCCCCTGTCATGGGACACTTTCCACTATCCCAGGTTGCTCCAAGTCCCATCCAACCTGGCCTTGGACACTCCCAGGGATGGGGCAGAAACAGCTTCTCTGGGCACCCTGTGCCAGGGCCTGCCCACCCTTCCGGGGTAGAATTTCTTCCCAATATCCCATCTAACCATGCTCTCTGTCAGTTTAAAGCCATTCGCCCTTGTCTTGTCACACCATGTCTTTGCCCAAAGTCCACCTCCACCTCTCTTGGAGCCCCTTTAGCCACTGGAATTTGGTCTAAGGTCTCCCAGGAGCCTTCTCTTCTCCAGAACACAGTGAATTTCATAACATTCAGAGGCCCTTGTTACTTAATATGCACGTGTAGAAACAGCAGTCAGTGTTCTGCATGGTACGAAAAACAAATGCAGGCAGGGGAGTTACCCCCAAAGTGGAGCTGCCGTGTGTCTCTGAGTCAGCACTTGCACACTCAATGTCATCACTAAGCTGTGCCATCTCTGAGGACATCACTTAGGCATTAAGTTCATAATAGCAAGGTGACAAAGGACTGCTGACACATCCTTATGGACAAGGAACACAGAGCTTTAGCCAGGGTTTTCGTGAGAGCCACAGCCTGCAGGAACATGGCATGGGCAAAAGGAAAACACTCATGGGCAAATGGTTTGGGGTCCCACTGGAGTATCCTGGCCTGGCCTGGTTGTCCGGGAAAAATCGCAGAGCCCAATCCTGCTATCCGGGTCCTTCACAGGAAGCCACTGAGTCACTTCACAAATGAGGACCCACAGGATCACAGCCCAGTTTGCAGGATTAGACCACATGTAGGGAGTGGGGATGCACCCAAGGGGAAAAGGTTTTCCTTTCTCTTCATGGGAACTTTGTATCTTGATCCAATGAAAGATGCAGCCTTTATTCACAGGTTTCCATCCCTGGGCACCAATAGCAGAGTGACCATGCCCAGTGGTTTGCTATGAGCCAATTCAGGACAGCACCAAGCAGCACTGAGTGTCTGAAATGGGCACTTCTTGACTGAAAAAAACCCTCACTGAGATGGAGAAAGAGATAGAGAATAGCACTGTCAAGTGGAAAGTCTCCTTTGAACTCAACATAAAGTTTACACTAGCTTTGTGTTACTCTTATGAAGGAATTGAGACTGATGGAAAGCCCTTTGCAAGTCAGAGCCGTGGTTATATGACACTGTTATTACCAGGTGTGAGCTGTGGCAATGATTAAGGGATGTGATTAAGGATGTGGGGACATGGGTCCTGCTCCTCCTGGTGGTGCAGGCCTCCTGCATTACCTCAGGGAAGTCTTTTAGCATCCCTTCCTCACTACTAGAGAAAACTAATACCATTCTCCTGTCTTGATGTGACATGGAAATAAACGTGGAAACAGCAAGGTGTTCACAGAAACAGGAACTGAGATCATGTCTGAGATTACCAAAAGGATGCTTGTGCTGGATGTGATTATCTCCAGGACTGAAAACACTGACATTTCCAAAGGAAAATACAGGCAATCCTCTCCCTGTATCTGATGTCCTGTTTCTTTTCTAAAATGGATTCCTCCCTGCCCTCCCAAGCCAGAAAAAGTCCACTTTTCTGCCCAACACTGACCAGATCTATCACAAGACACATAATTACCAAATCTAGTAAAATGTGGATTTCCCCACTGCCAGAGCAAGCTGTGATACCCCAAAACCTGGTAAGAAAACGTAGCTGTCCACAGTGGACACTGGACCTTGTTTTCAACATTATTTGCCTGCAAACTGGAGGATTATATCCATCTAAATGCTCCAAGGGTCTGCTTCAGTAAGTGGGGTGGTAAGGGCATTGCCTTTACATGTTCTGATGTTATTTTGCCCTGTTATAAATTAAGGGGGGGTGTTCAGGCAAGGTGTGATCATCAGGAGAAACAACACAGCCTTGTGGAGCTGAATCTTACAGGGCAGAGCAAAGGGGGGAGACACAGACCCAGAGAGGCTTTAGCTGGGCTTTGCTTTCCTGGCACTATTTCCATCCCAAAACAGGGGACCACATCACTCCTGAGCCAGAGTATGTGCTACAACAGGACTTCTCCAAAATCACTCTTTTCAAATATTTTATTCAGATCTTCTTTTTAAGCTGGGGTCCCAAACCTTTAAATCAGAGGCAATTTTGTTTTCCTAGCTGTCAGCAATATTTTGGCTATTTTAAGAATGTAGGACAGGGTTAAGGATTAGTACCAACATTTCTTTTCTGTGTATCAGAGCTGCTTAGCAGTAATTAATTAGGACATTGGGTTTTGTACTCTTGGTTCAGGTCATTTGCCTATGAGCAGCTCAAGCCTTTTACAAAGGCATGCTGCATATGTTTCTGGGTACCTTTTTGAGAGAAGATTTAAATTGGCCAGATGAATAATACTTTGCTACAAGTGTTTTGCCCTAGGCAAAAAAGGTTTTCTTCATATTATCATCGCCCGGAGCTGGAATCCTCAAGCTTGATGTGACTGGTGTTATACTGTCACATGGCAATGATGTAAGAACAGGAGCTCTCTGTGTCAGACAAATCTGGATTTAGGGGAATTATAGCAGATGTTGCAAAATGGCAACAGTTTAGCAAGTTCCTTTCATCCCTTGGTTGGGAGGCAGGTCCACAAAGTACACCCAGACAGAGAAGAATGTTATCTTTGATCCCTTTCACTCCGGGGCAAGGAGACTCCATCCGATGAGGGATGCAGGGAGGCTGGAAATAAAAATAAATTTACAGTAGCTGCCTGCTTGGCAATATGGAAATTGGCCATTATTTATTCATGCTGTTTGCCCAGACATGTATAAAAGATTTTTATCGGGGGGTAGCGCGTATTGTGCGCTATAAACAGATTAGGGCACTCAATATTAAGATTAATGGCACGGAAAAACACTTGGAAATTTGTGTGTGGGTAGATTACAACGAAGACTTGCAGCTCCTCTCCACCATGTGTGCATGGGCAGTGGCAGAGGCGTAGCGTCATGCCGAGGCAACGAGCAAGGAAGGAATATAATTGCCTCTGATAGGAAGATGGAAAAGTTACACATTATAGGATATCATACCAATTTTAATCCACCATGTAGGATTATTTTTTTTTTTTGTAATGAAAGAAACTGGGAATGTCTCTATTCATCTGCTCCTCCTTCATTTGGGTAAACAGCTCGTTTATACCTACACAGGAACCGAACACATGATGACAACGTGACAGACCCTGTTTACGACACGAAAGCACCACCTGCGGTGAACAAAACAGGCCAGTGTAGGACAAGCAGTAATTCTTTTCATGAGTTTAAATCTGATTGGAATTTGGTCAGAATTTGCAGGATTTTTCTTAAATTGATTGGTTCATTAAAAAAAAAAAAAGGGGGGGGGGGGGGGGGGGGTGGGG
>JAWWEU010000158.1:60959899-61002399 GCA_035583155.1 Acropternis orthonyx
CGGCAAGCCATTTGGCAACAGGCACAAAACCACCCCAGTTTTTGATTAGGTTTTAATAAAAAAATCCCTCTTACCACCTGAGAGTGACACGGAGTCAGCAATTTATGGGACGGACACTGCTGTTCCACTGCACAATCCTTACCCAACATCCTCATGTTCATGCTACCCAAGAGCACCTTATCCCAAACATCCTCAGTTGTTTCAAATTTCCAGCCCCAGAGGAGCTGAACCAGAGGGTTTCAGGCACAATGCATGACAGAAATTCTATTTTGTATGAACATCTCACTTGCCTGAGCATGCAGTGTTCATGTTTAAGAGTAGAAATCCAGCAACACTCATTTTTAAGCGTAGAAGTCCAGCTGGATTCAACTCAGGAAAGTATTTAAGAGTAAGCTTAAATATGAATATTGAAGTCATGGCATTGTGCTCCTGCTCACACATGAGCTTAAAATCTGTCTGTACTTTCATCTCTGCCTGAATTTGGGTCTAGCCCTGCATATGGTGCTCCATGCCTTATCCACACAGGAGACACTGGTGGAGGAGATGGTGTCAGTCTTCTGACACACCTTTCCCATGAATGCCTGCAGTAATCTGAGCACCTCACATATGTGAGACATCAACACTACCAGGTTGCACTGTAACAGGTTGCCCAGAGAAACTGTGGATGCCTCCCATTCCTGAAAGTGTTCAAGGCCAAGTAGGATGGGGCTTGAAGCAACCTGGTCTAGTGAAAGGTGTCCCTGAGCAATGCAGGAGGTTGGAGCTAGATGGTCTTTAAGGTCCCTTCCAGCCCAAACCATCCTGTGATTCTTTGATTCTATGACAGAGCTCTTGTGTCCAGCACCCACACTGGTGGCCTTTTGGTACCATCTGAGGGAAAGCACCCCCGGGTAGTTCTGCTCACAGGAGAACAGAAAGGCCCTTCTTCATCTCTGTGCCTGTTTTGAATGCTTCAGACGAAAGGAGACCTGCAGCCACCAGGCCAAAACGACCCCAGCACCCTCTTGCTTCTGTCTGTGCTGACCTATACCCAGGGGTGTCTTCTGCCCTTGATCCCCCAGACCCAGGTGGCATTTGGAAGGCAAGATCCTGACTTTTACCACTCATAGGAAATACCTGTCCTTGCCTGTCCACCAAACCACTTGTGTAGTCAATTCTGCCCATGGGGAACATCACAGAGTCCATGCAAGCAGCAAACCCGTCTGTCAGGAGACCCTTGAGATGACCTTACAACATAGTATTGGCCCCTCTGCACCTTCTGCATCCTCCTGTAGAACACAAACCCTACGAGTGAAAGGCTGCAATGAACATTTTGCCGAGCACAAAGGCAAAGCTTTTAGTTGTGGCCACGAGGAAAACACCAGTTAAAGGAGAACAACGTCACAATCACGGCGCAGCCAAAAAACGCTACAACACACACAACAGTCATAGCCCAAAATTGGTCACGCCACTTAGGGTCCCAGCCCTGTGTGCTGGGAATCAGAGGTGTTATAGGAAAAACATGGGATCAGCACACATTCCCATTCAAGATGCCTAATCTTGTCTATACTCAAAATGGCACCAGCTAAAATTGGTTTTCAATTGATTTAAGTTCACTGGCACAAAGCCCTGTGTAGACATTCTTAAATGGGTTTAAAAATGGCTTATCAATTTAGCTTAAGACACTTAGTAGCTAAACTAAGCTAAATCGGTATAAGCCAGGTTTAAATTGATTTATGATGTCCACAAAGAGTTTTGCACTGGTTTAACTAAATTGCTTTAAAAACACACCGCCACTTTAGCCTTCAAAAGTGAGTGCCTACGAGTGTAAGGATTTAGGGTAAATATCTTTAAAAGTGCCTAAATATCTGAGGAGCTTATGCCCCTTTTCCCTAAACAGACTTAGGCTCTCCAAAATCAGAAACTGTCCTTTGTAACTGCTACTCCAAAGTGCCAAAAAAAGAAAAAAAATAAAAAGGGAAAAAAAAAAGTGTGGGGGGGGAAAGGGTCAGATTCTCCATGGAGTAAATTAGAGAGATATCCCCTTTTACATCAGTTGGAGGAACGCCCAGCCCTGCCTTAAATTTTTAAAGGGAAAGCAAAATTATCTGAAATCCCAGGTTTCTGTGGGCTTGCAGGGTTTTTTCTCTTTTTTTTTTTTTTTCTGGCTAGATTTTATTTTCCCTTTACCTCCTTAGGTAGGGTAGGTCCATAGAGTCTCCATATATTGCAATAATCCCATCTCTGCTCGCAGCATCCCTGCACACTACGGTAACTGAGGCTTTTATGTTGACGTGCACAGTCACAGTTTGGAAGATATCTGAGTGCTTGTAGCCACATCTGTTGTTTTCTCCCTTAATGATTTGTAGTTAGCCAAAATAATAGAAAGCAGGCAGAGCTTTTTAATATTGGCTTGCTTGACATAAGCCTATCTTAGTCAAAATGTTTATTCTGCGGTGCTCCCACTAGCTCTGGAAATTCATGTATCTATATGTATTTGCGTGTTTTGCTTGACTAGGCACAAATTATGCTCTCAACTGGAAATATCACAAGGGTAAATAATTTGGAGACATAAGTGTCTGAGTGAAACTCATGTAAAAGCTATTTGTTTTATGGATTTTGATCTCCAAAGTTTAAAATATGAGCAAACTTTTCATTAAGGGTTTTGCCATTTGTTTGAACACTCCTGTAGTAATTGGAAATGCAACAATTGTTTAAAAGTGGCATTGTCCATGAAAAGATTTAGTGAGGGATGAAGAAATTTCTTGAACCTAAAGACATAATCTGGTGATCCAATTCTCCCCACTGTGTCCATTCCCGTGAAACTCCATTTACTTTCTCCTATCCGTCACCAGCTCCCCCGCATCCCACCTAGCCAATCCTCTAGGTTTCCCACATTGTTTCCCCTTTTGTCTTTTCAGTCCAAACAGAAGAACAACAGACAAGGTTTCGAAGGGCAGGGAGCATCAGGGGCTGGAAGAGAATGGCTAAGATGAGGGTCAGAGTCCTGGCCCTACTGCCAACAGTTACTAGGGTTTGTGCTGCCTGGCTGGGCAGTGTTCAAAGACTTTGCTGGGCTTTGTTCCACTGTGTAGGGATTAGGCCTGGCGGTCTGAGAATTTGCCTTCTAATTAAAAAGGATAAAAGATAGAAGTAGCATTAGACTAAAACATAGCAGTGATACTTCACAGGCTTTTTTTTTTTTTACTTTTTTTTTTTTTTTTGTAGTCACAAGACAACGCACGAAGTTGTCAGGTTGTTTTATTTCTTTTGTTTTCTGTGCCTATGAAAAAAAAATAAATCAGAATACAAGGAAGGGAGGGGAGGAGGAAAAGTTTTGAAACTCTTCCCAGCTGTTCCATATGGTGAGTGAAGGCTGAATTTCTGTGTGCACTGTGGCAATTTTGCTCGCTGGCTATTGCATTTATTGACAAGGATTACACCAGCTCCCTATCAAGTCTTTTAATGCTGTACCAAAAGGTGAGGGAATTCCCCATGTTATCCTGGCCGAAGGAGACTGCAGGAAACCTGAATTTCTTCTTCCACAATCTCTCCTTTTTTTTTCCCCCCTGTGCTTACCCTCATTAGGGACATTCAAACCCAGGCACAAACCCTCCCCTCAAATTAACCAGGACATATTATTTTACCCGTGCAACGTGGAAAATGCCAGAGGCCACATCCAGATAGCCAGGGCTTATAGCACTGCTTTAATTATCCTTAAAAAAAAAACCACCCCGTGTTCCGAGCAGGAAGGGGAGGCCAAATCCCCGCAAGCTGTTACTCGTGTGAGTAATCCCGTCTCCTGCAAAAGCCCTATTCAGGGCAGCCGCCAAGGTCCAGCCCCACGCAGGACGGTGAGGACGGGCGTAAATCCAGGGTCTGCCAGCCCGACAAGGGCCTTTGGAAGAAATCCCTGCCATTTACAACTTGATCCGCCTTTAAAAACATCCTCCCTGGCCGTGGTCAGGGTTTTGGGGCGGCTCTGACGATGTCCCCGGCCCAACCGCTGGTACCCCGAGAGAGAAGCTGAGGTGAGCAGTTGCGTAAGGGCCACTGATGAGATTATATTAATTACTTTTCAGAGGAAGGATGGGGGGGAAAAAAAGAAAAGAAAAAAGGAAAGAAAAAAAAAAGAAAAGAAAAAGAAAGCAAAGAGGGGGCAGGAGTTTGGTGGAAGGCTTGAGGAGCTTCCAAAGCCGCCGAGCTCGGGTTGCAGGCAAGGATAAAGGAATGCCCTTTTGTTCCCACACATCTCTCGTTACGTCACTACAAGCCCAATTTCTTCTGAATTCTGGCTGACTTTGCACATAGTAAATAATTTGGAAGAGACGACAGAGCAGGCGAAAATTAGGCACAGCAGAGAGTCGCTGCACTTTGCCGTGGAGGATCCAAATGGGAAAGCGTTGCTCACAGGAAAGCATTTTCATTCATTAAAATTTTTGCATGAGTTTTCTCTCCTCTGAGACAGTAAAGATCATGTTTATCCTGTGCCATAACACGAGAAGAAGGGAGAAGATTTCTAAACATCTCTTGGGCCAAATTGTTGTTGTCTTTAACCAAAGTAAGTGCTGTTTAGACTGCTGTGAGTTAGCTCTAAAGCAACACTAATGTGGTGAATTATCCCATCGATTTTAGGCAGGGTTCTTCATTGATTTTTGCTTTAAAAAAGAAAGGTAGCATGAGCCAGCCCATGGTGGCTAACTTAGTATCAGGCCACTTCGAAAGGTTAGGAATGAACTCCTGCTCCTGCCCTTCCACTGAGTTTTAAGGACATGGAAATTTAATAAAACCTGTGCGCTGCTTTCTGGATATCAGCATTTGAAATGAGACCTGCTCTTCTTTACTGGATTTAGAAGCAAATAGATTCAATGTCCCCGCAGGACAATATTCCCAATTCCCTCCAGGCCTGCAGTCAGCTCCTTTCTGCCTCCATCCCAGAGAGCCAGAGACAGGATCAGGCCATGCTTTGGTGCTGCAGACCCTCTTGTATTGATTCATGTGCTTAATGTCATTTCAGAGAAGCCGAAGCAAAGGCAAAGTTCCCCTCTCCCATTTTGTATTCCAAAGGACCGATGATAACTGGGAGGAAATTCTCAGTTTGCCCCATGATGGGGGGCACTCAGAGGAGCCACCCTTGGGGTTTTTTTGGCTGGTTTTGTGGTGAGGAGCAGGGATGAAAACCCCTCAGAGGAGCTGCTCGGCCGCTGCACATCCAGACCTGCCTGTGCCTCCTCCTCCTCCTTCCCCTTTGGCGCTGCTCAGCCCCAGTAACACAAACTGGAGGAAGGATCCTATCATTCATTTTCCATGGGGGAAAACGTGCAAGGCATAAAGAGGAATATCTTATTTTTTAAATACAGGATCTGGGAAAAATTAAAAATCTCTTTCTGTGGTGTGTTAAAAGCTCTTAGCACGAGCTGGGTCCTCTTCAATGCCCCAAGAGAGAAGGATGTATGAGTGTTATTTCTCTCTCTTCACTTACTCACAAGTGCTATTTCTCTCCCCTACTCTTCACTTACTCACTGAAGGAAAGTGACAATCCGAGGAGGCTTTATATTTGCAAGAACGTTCCTAATATTCGCATTATCATCAAGGAAAATATTTTTAAAGGCCAAACGAATATTCATTTATATTTATTTGCTTAATCTAATGATCTATTGTGATTCTCCCTTTCATCTATTCTTCCCTTGATGAGTGTGTGGCACTCCCATTAAGATTAATAGCGGTTTCACATGCACAGTCAGGGGAGATTAGACCCCTGCCCCGGCCTCCTGCCAGCCCCATGTATGTCTTTGGATTCAAGCTCCAAACCCTCACTGATGTCAGTGAAAGCA
Source organism: Acropternis orthonyx (assembly GCA_035583155.1). Taxonomy (NCBI): domain Eukaryota; kingdom Metazoa; phylum Chordata; class Aves; order Passeriformes; family Rhinocryptidae; genus Acropternis; species Acropternis orthonyx. The sequence continues at coordinate 60,965,713 of JAWWEU010000158.1, forward strand.
CCATGTGTACAAAAAGGCCCAATCCTGCCCGGGGCTGAGCATCCTCCCCCCCAGCTGAGGAAGTGGCAGGGCACAGCATCTCCCCAAACACATTTATTATGCTGTGAAGTCTGAGTCTGTCTGGGGAGCATATGTTTATGTGGGGTCACTGTTTCTGTGAGCACAAGGGGGGGATTTTTATGACAGACCAGTCTAGAACGGCATATGGGAACCAGTGAGGGGTGCACTGGAACCATTTCCTAGCAAAATAAGCCACACGAAACCTGCCTCTGAACACGCTCATCACCGCCCTTCTGCGTGAAGTTAACTCCATGTGCAGAAATTGCATTTTGAGACCATTTTGATTCTTCTTGGGCATTCAATTCTGTCATCACACAGCCTGGCCCAGAGAGGTATTTAAACCATCCAGTTTCAAAAATTAAGTGTATAATATATTATGCTTCTCTACCAGGCAGGGTCTGCTCCAAAGCCTTGACGTGAGAGCCCTCCCGTCGCCTTCAGTGGGATTTGGAGCAAGGCCTTTCTTCCAGTGGCATGAGAAGTACTTCTATCACAAGCTGGGATCCCAGTCCTGACAGTAATTATGCCTTTGAGAAGCTAAAAGCTTTTGAATATTCCCAGTGCAAAAAGCTGCTCACAGGTGTCAAGGTTTGTAACACCTGAGCAGACGAGGTGTGTATGTTGGGTATTGAGCTTGATTTAAAAACAAAACAAAACAAAACAAAACAAAAAACACTTATTTATTGCTTCCTGATGAATTTCTATCATCTCTTGATTTGCAACCATTTACCGATACCCTCTATTACATCCCAATCCTGACCTTGTCAGATTAAATACAGCAGCTGCCTCACTCCCTGTACCACGGAAGGTTTTTTTCCCTCCTATTTCCACAGTATTTCTGGGAAGAGAAAAAGAAGGATTTGTTAATGGCTAGGACAGAAGGCTGAGCCACAGCCTCCATGTGTGAAGTAATTTATTTAAAATTACTGATGCAGCCTCGTGCCTCAGTTTCCCCAGGCACATTCTGTGTGTGGTGATAACTCTGGCTTTCCACTGGTACCATAAAAAATGGAACATTTATAAAGCTTTCTGAGGCTGGAAGGCATAAAGAGCCTTATAATGATGTTTTCAGACTACTTCCAATATTCAGCCAGACTCTCTAATAGCAACACTTATTATTACTAATTTTTACTGCCACAAAGCTCTGAAAAGCACTAAGATCCAGCCTAAGCAACATGACCAAAGTCAGACATAAAGAGTAAGGAAGAGCCAGAAAGTGAGCAGGAGTCAGAGCATGGGAACTGCTACACCATCTGTCCCCTCGGCTTGCTCGAAAGACATCTCACAATTAGAGTAAAACTGAGTACATGACATTGTTTTCCTGCATTGTATTGAGGCTCTGTTCTCGCTCGTGGTAATGACCTCGTTATTGATTTGTGGGGCTTCCACTTAGAGCTTCTGCCTCTTTCACAGCACAGAGACAACACACAGGCTCTAAATCTGATATTTTTGTCATGCTACCTATATCACAGTATCCATCATATACTATCATACACTGTGTAATCATGTTCTACAAGTATTTGCAGGTACTTTTCAATGTAAATATTTCGATTCCTCTTATTTAAACATGACTATAGCTGTTTACAGTATCAGGCACTAAATCTATTTGATCATTGAGATAGATATGAGCAAATGATTAATATGTATGTTTAGCAAGTGCCTTCTTGAACATTTGCATGTCAGTATCTCCTCTTTTGAATTTTCTAATAAGAAATAAAAATTTTAAAATATATTTAATTGATGCAGTTTATGGACACGGCTCATGGGATGTTTTAACAGAACAAAATAATCTGTAGAATTTCAGCTATTTCAGTAAACACTCAGAGAGTGTGTTTTAATCTTTCCAAGATCATCATCCTTGTTCTAAGTATGAGTTCCTAAAAAGCCTGTGTTGTGATTTGCTTTTATTTTCGTTTTTTTGGCTTAAGCGATAGGCTTGAAAGTGGCAGCTCTGAAAGCAGATTTCTTTATCCAGAAGCCAGTTTGGAGACCGTCCACACAGGCTGCTATTCTAAGGCACCATTCCGAAGACTGCCATCTCTACGATGGCATATGAGATGTAATTTAGTCTCTGTGTTAATTTAGCCCAGGGTCTCTCCTGAACAGAGAAGACTGGCCGTGCCAAATTGTGTTAAACTGGGGATGGCGCTTTTGTGATACGGACAACTGTCTACCAGGGATTGAGCTGAGACCACCAAACTACTTTCATTTAGATTCTCAATTTAGTCTTGAACCAAGGTCAGAAGGTAAATAGCCAGGGCTTTATCTTCCCAGCCAAGCCCCTGGTAGAGAGTCTCTTTGAAGTGGAGTGTGATCACTGGCGGTTTCAGAACTAATGTCCAAGACAGTGATGTATAATACATTTGCTTCCATTTTACATCTGCTGGTATGATCGCAGGTTAATTTAAGTACACTTTCCTCACAAAGGAGTGTTTCCATCCAGCTGTAGCCTTAAAAACAAATCTGAAATTAACTCGAAATGCCCTCTTGACACCACTCTCTCCTCAAAGTTATATATGAGGTTTCCCCCCCCCACTGCTTTTAATGCCAGTTTCTTTGGGTCTGATCCTGCTCTCATTGAAGTCAACAGCGTCATTCACATTCACTTCAATGACTAAGGCACTTTGAAGCTGCTCCCTGCATTGGCTGGTGTTTGTGGCTGCACATCCTCCAGGTGGTCAGAGGGAAGGGGACATCCATTTCCAGGGACATTTTCTGCCATGGATGGTCATATCTGGTGTCAGATACTACTGTTCAGTCAGGCTCTACACTCATCAGTCAAGCCAATCGAGCCACAAACCCCAAGCACAGGGACATATGCAGCTGGCAAAACAAATTTAAGGAGTCACTTTCCTTCTGTGTTGCCCCATTCACTTCTACCAATGTATATATGGGATTTTTTTAAGGATCTGGGTTCAAAGCCCCGAACCTCCCTGCAAATCCCAAATCAGCTCCCTAACCCAGCTCATATTATTGCCCTGCAGACAGTTCATAGAATCACTGAGACTGGAAAAGCCCTCTAAGATCATCAAGTCCAACCATTAACCCAGCACTGACACCTTCACTGTTAAACCACATCCCCAAGTGCCACATCCACATATTTTTTTGAACCCTTTCAGGGACAGTGACTTCACCACTGCCCTGAGCATCCTGTTTCACCATTTGACAACCCTTTCCATGAAGAGTTTTTCCTAATATCCAATCTAAACCTCCCCTGGTGCAACTTGAGGCCATTTCCTCTTGTCCTGTCCCTGTTCCCTGGGAGCAGAGCCCTATATCCACCTGGCTTCCCTCTCCTGTCAGGGAGTTGCAGAGAGTGAGAAGGTCCCCTCTGAGCCTCCTTTTCTCCAAGTTGAGCCCCCCCCCAGCTCCCTCAGCTACTCCTCATCAGACTTGTGCTCCAGACCCTCCTGTTGCCCTTCTCTGGACACGCTCCGGCACCCCCTTCTTGGAGTGAGAGGCCCCAGACTGACCCCAGGACTCAAGATGTGGCTTCACCAGTGCCCAGTACAGGGGGACAATCACTGCCCTGGTCCTTCTGCCACACAGGCACGTTCCTGTGTGGGGCACACTGAGTGTAGCTAGGTGCAGGGATAAAATGGCCACCAAAGACCTGATCTCTTCCAAAACGCCCGCAGATTGATTCTCTTCTCCAGCCATATGCCTTGATGACCACACCTCATGCAGATACTCAGCACAGCAATGCAGCTTTTCCTCCTGCTGATGGGCCCTTGCACCTCCTGTTGCTGCATCTGACCCTGGAGGCCCCTGGGAACCTCAGACTTGGGGTATGGGAAGACTTCATACGCTTCCTTGACACAAAAAGATCCTGTAGAGCTATTTTTCATGCTAATAAAAATGTCCCAGAGATACCTACCCCGTGGTGATGTGCTTCTAGACAGAGACAATGGGATATACACCTCTCACCTTGGGTCAGTTTCCCACATCAGCGTCCCCAGGTGTAGGATCAGGCTTGCATGAAAGAGAAGGTGAATTGCTACCATTTTTTCTTCAGCATTCATGGGGGTTTTTTTCTGTGCAGGACTGCTATAGAAATGGATTTGTATCAAAATATCCCTTTTTGTCAAAGCTTACAATTGAATACACCTGAAAAATCTTTCTTTTTGTGCCACAATTTCTTGATCAAAATAGAGCCAGACTTCACCTGCGTCTGAAGTTTTATGGTTAGCCAAGAAGTGGACTAGAAAGGAAACAAAGTCCTGCCAACTCTGACTACTCTGCCTAGGCACAGACATATGCCATGGAACACTTTCCATCCCCTGCACCCAGAGACTAATGGGCAATTCCTGACGTCTCAGCCATGAAATTTTGCAGCATTTAAGCACAACAGGCTGAATTTGAAGAGTTGAGTTTACTTTCCTTTAGCAATACTGGTGAATCCACTGTAAGGGATGGATGAAACTGATTTCTGTGAAGGGGTATCCAAAAACCAGCTAATTTTTCAGTTAACAATGAAACTACAGAAAAACAAGACTGGGGAGGACATGAAGAAGCCACCTATCCATTCCTCCGCCCCAGGGCAGGGTCACCTGTATTTTTCAGGCTGATGTTTTTCTAACGTGTAGCTAAAAGCCTTCACTGCCCCTCCAGGCAGTCTGTCCCAACACTGCGCTGTCTCTCCTCGTGGGAAGTGCTTCTTACTGTCTAAGCTGGACCTCAGGGCTTCACCTGATGCCCTTTCCTTCTTGCCCTAACCTCTTGGACATGGAGAAGACACTCAGCCCCCTCACAACAGCTTTGTACACGTTTGACAGCTGCTGTCATCTCTCCCTCCATGACTCCCTGCTCCAAGTTAAATTCACCAAGACTTTTTCAGTTCTGATTCTCTACTTTAGTGTAGCTTTGGTACCTCCCCAGACTGGCATGACCTGTAGCCACTCTCACTTCCACTGAGCAGAAGAGGGGCAAATCCCTGAAGGTCTCCACATAGGACAATCTTCCTTTCACAGAATTGGTAAGGTTGGAAAAGGCCTCGAAGATCATCAAGTCTGAGCATTAATGACAGTGGTGGCTTTTTGACAGTGGTGCAGATAACTTGTTTCTGGTGAAGTTATCTGGCAATCCCATATCCAAATTACAGCATTTCCCTTTAAAGATTAACCTACTGTTTAGAAATTCTCTTTTCTTGGCAAATCTGCATTGACTGCCACTGAGTTGTAAGAGTTGTTTTGTATTTTATTTATATTCTGCATTACCAGCAGTCCTTACCCCATGATTTAGGCATTTAAGAGAAGACATCCCTGCTAAAAAAAAGTCTGATCCCAATCACATAAGAAACTCCGGGAACTAACCGAAAATTAATCTAAAGGAAGATTGATCCATAACTATTAGGCTCCAAAATAAAAGGCACACATTTCAGTCTCACCTGTGCCAGTACTGCCTGGTGGCCTAGGAAAAATCAGCAACTTCTTGGGGAAGATTTGTCCTTTGCATTGGATCCCTAAGACAGGAATATATGCCTCTGTTTGGCAGCTGGGGGAAGCACTCCCTCCCTCAGGTTCTCTGAAAGTCTCTGTTTCTACCCAATAACTACCCCGGGGGCTTAAGTTAGCTGCCTAAATTAGATAGTGTGCATAGAGCCTGCAACTTCCCTGGTGGGAATTCCCCATCTGTAAAAAAGAAAGCAATTTCTACTTAACAGTGGGCTATGAGGGAAGAATTAATAAGCTAAAGAAGATGAGACACTCCAATAAACAGTCAAACACTGTAAAGGGCTGTGCCGGGTCACTGCTCTCCAGCTGGAGGCAGCAATCCCGCAGACCCCTCAGCACACTGGGATAACATGTTTGACCAGACCCTTGACCACCCAGCTGCCCCTCTTCTTGAGGTGTCAAGGTTTGTCACATCTCAGAGCTGCTTTCAGCTGAAAGATCGATGTTGAAGTGGTGACACGTCCACACGGTGACTGCAGAGCCTTCCTCGCCAGCTCCAAGCCTTAAACCCAGCAGCACAAGGAGAAGACTATGAAACACAGCTTCTTAGCACAGACAGACTACCTCCACAGACCATCTGTAACACCTGAATAAACATGGAATAAATGGCTTTTACTTCATTCTTCATTAGAAGCTCATTGGCTAGATGGTATTGGAGATGACAAGAAGTAGAACCACCAGGTTCCTGACTGGAAGATGGGCAATGAGATCCAGTATCTAAAAACTGGAGTGAGACTCACTGAGCCTTCTTTAGCTTGTTTAAATTTCCTCCTGAATAGCTCAAGGCTCTCAGAGGCTCCAGACCACAGGCATCACCAGGCGTAGGACTTGGGGTGGGAAAGGTGCATTCAGACAAAGAGGAAATTCCTAGAATCATAGAATATCCTGTGTTGGAATGGACCTTAAAGATCATCTCATTCCAACGACCCTGCTGTGGGCAGGGACACCTTGCACTAGACCAGGTTGCTCAGATTGGGAACTAATTAATGACCAGAACAAACGGCCAAGGGCTGCAATGGAGTGTCCAATGCTGGATATTTCCACCTCAAGACTGGATATTTTTCCAAGAGAGACTCTTGGAACCACTACAAATCCAAATGTGCATTAATCTACAGACATCCTCTGGACTGCATTAAATAGCGAGACAGATTAAACAAACACAGTTGTCGCTCTGACTTTTAAATCTGTGACTTCCCATCTACCCAGACACAGCAAAGCCTCACCCTCCCAGTGAGTAACACCAACCTAACACGGGCATAACAATTCTTTTCCACAAAATCTCTCAGCATACCAGGTTTGCAGGAATTAACAGCACGTAGACAACCTTGCACCTCCCAGTCCAGGAGAGGTGTATGAAAATTTGATCCCATTAAGCCTAGAATCTTAGACACAGTCCTTCCAAAAGTGCATAAATCTGTGCCAACTATTCCAAAACACAGCATTCTGATGGTATCTTCAGTCCAGATTAGGAATTTTGGCTGCCTATAGCAAAAGCAGAGTGAAATGGGACCCAAAACAGCTGTGCTGTTACACGTAGAGTTGTCAGCACTGTCCAGGTGGGGTTACCTGTCGTTTAGGAGAGGTTTGAGATCCTCCTCTGGTATCCAGAAGACACCATATCTCCCACTTGGATTCAGAGAACAACACACCTTTTTTTGGCCAAGAAAAGGTCGATAAAGATCCATAAATTTGGTTTCAAAAGATGGCAAACAAACTGGACATCTTCGTATTTATGAAGCATGAGGAGCTACCTGTGCTTTCTTCCTCAACCTGAGCATTTCCTACCTGCGGAGACTCAAAATCCTCCTAAAAAAGTGCGTCACTGTGCAGAGGGGATGGCAGAAACCTTCCAGTAAGGAAATTCCTCACCCATAAAATGCCACACCTCTGCTTTTTATTTTGGACCCTACCAGTGTTGAATGTAGCAATGCCTGATGGTGGTGGGCACTGATGATGATGGCAGGACTGTGGGTGAGGATGGAGTGGCTTCCTGCTAAAAAACACATGAATTTGCCTCACCATGTGGTGCAAATAGGGTTGATAGAAGAGCTGATGTGAAATGATGGAACTGCTTTGTGTCAAGCAGATACATAAATCAACACCAAAGATCTGCCCTTAAATTTTAACACAGAGGAACGTGGACCAGGTCAGAGCTAAGCAAATGTGACTTTACCAGTTCAGGTCCAGCACAAACCAAAACCAGTGGTAGAGGGCTCTCACTCAGGAAGAGACTGACCCAAACCCCTGCAACCACCATGACTCCCAAAAAGATTGCTGCTAAATCCAAACTGTGAAATTGGAACTTGGCCCTAGACCAAGCCAACATCTTGACTGGGCTGAAAAAAGCCACCAAGTAGACACTGAGAAATCAGGAGTCTGCTCCCTTTCTACAGAAATCTCTTCCAAGGTTTCAATCATATGCCCCAACTTTTCAAAGCTTTATCACTTGCTATAAAATAGTAATTTATTTTTTTAAAATGGATGAGCAGTGTTATAAAATACAAAGCACTTTTATAAATGGTACACAGGAATTTGTATAAATTTTTAGGTAGAAGTAAGGGTGGACTCGTAGTGAAGCGCTTGGATCTGACCATCTGCACCACCTCCCTCAAGAAATTCAGCCACCATGTAACTCTTCCTCTCCCTTCCCCAGACTGACTCCCCTTTCTCCCCAGCCACCAGGAAAAAAGCTAACTGCCTGAAGTTGCAGTATAAGTCCTCTTAGATAGCCAGTTCCCTTTCAAAACACACACACACACACACACACACACACAAAGGAAGCCCTGGGAATTTCTTTGCAAATTCAGCAGCGCTGGTGCAGTGTGTTTACTGGGAGGTAAAGATACAGCAGAATTAAGGTACATCCAGGCAATTTTTCAAGCATTCCTGGAAGAGATGGCAGGGATTTCTCTCAACAGTATTGAATTCAAATCTGAGGCACAAGGTTTGGTGAAAAGGATTGCTATTTTTAATACCCACAGTTTTCTTGTGCGATTCCAGCTCTCTAAGACCCCAAGACCTTTAAATTCCATCCAGTGTCTATCACATGCCATTGAATTGGCATGTTTGCAAATTGCATGCAGTGAGATCCTTCCATACCAGCAGCTCTGTCTCAGATTCCCCACCATCCCTGCCAAACTAGTATTGCCTGCACATTTTTTTCATCTTTTCATTGAGTTCTGTGTGTCAGCCAACACATTCTTTAGAACAGGCTTCAGTAGGCATGGTAACTGGTTCCTGGTTGCAAGCTGCCTTATGCATTTGCTCCTATTTCTTTCTGGATAATTTCCCCCCACACACCCCCTCCTTCCTCTTAGGTGAGGACTTAAAACGTGGTTAGCGTTATCTGTTCCATCTGTTGTGTTTGTGATAAATAGCCGAGATACAATAAAAAGTCCTAATTGAGGTAGTGATGCGGTGAATAAGCAAAGCCCGTTCATCGGGACTGTGAATCTGGACTGTTGATAGCTGCAGGTACCTCGGGGCTGCTCAGCCTGACTCCGCTATGTTGACTTTGTCTAATTGCAGGGGAGGAGCTAGAAAAGCAGTGAAGGGCAGTGGCACACACAGCAGGAGAGCTGAAAAATACTGGCATAACCACGCAGAGCTAAACAAACTGACTGACAAAGCTCTTGGCGTATTATTAAAAAATCTGGCAAAATGCTCATCTCTTGACAAAAATGTAGAAAGACTAGTAATGCAGAACTTTATCCCATGTTGGATTTTAAAGTGGGTAATGCCAAGTTGTCTGTCAAAATTAATAGGGCATTGCTCCTTCTTATAGAATAGGAAACAGAGAGACATCGAGCATACATTTTATTCATTTATTCATTTCTAACAAAAATGATGTATCTGCTAAAAATTTATTTAGGCAGGGCTTTGGTAGATGCTAATTCCGAAAAAGCAAAACTCAAGGAGTGATGCTAGCTTATACTTACTGGGGTTAAGGGATAAAACCTCCCAGTAATAGCAGTAAAAGCCTGCTATCATCTCAAACCCCAGGGTGAGGAAGTTTCAGCCCAGAGACACTGGTACCCATCTACATCTCTGCCCAGATGAATATTTTCCTTTCTGATGATTTAAATCCAAGAAATTTCATTTTAAAATGTGCTGCTTGGGTAGAATGTCATTCATAGTCGGGGTCTTCAGAGGCACTAATCCATAAGCAGATTTGTTTACTCTCAGCCATAGTTAAACTTACTCTGCTTTAGTGTTTGCAAAATATTTTTGACTCTTTTTACCAATGGATACCTGACACCTGAGCATCCTCTCCCAGAATATTCTCTGATATTTGTGGTTTTTTGCAGGAAAACTTGCACAGACTTACTCTGAGCACCAGGCCCACTATACAAGATCATCCACACAGTCAAAAAAAAAGGTAAAGAAATTCACTTAAGTTGCTTTATTATCTTTCAAATTACTAATTACAGGTCCTGAAAATATCTGAAGACTCTCCCTTCCTCAATAAAACTCATGGATGCAACACTGTGTTCCCTGCTCTGGATAAAGAGCCACAAACCATTCGGTGTTCTGCCCGTAGTGCAGAGCACCCAGAGCTCCATCCAGAGCACAGACCACTGTGAAACCAAAAAATGTGATTTAAAATGAAGACACAGCTGGCTTCCTTTCCAATTCCAGGGATTTCTGCATAGCCTGAATACAATATTACAAAATTATATTGAAAACAACCTTGGGTATTTGGGTGTTTCCAGGAGGAACCAAAGTCAAGAAGCCATTTTATCATTACACCCAAATAAAGAAAACACTTTCCCTGCTTTAAGCAGGTGATAAAAGGAATTTGCTTCCCTTTTGTGGTTTTTCTGTTTGTTTGCTTGGGTGGTTTTGTTTTTTTTCTGTAATAGGAGGATGTGACCATTGTACACATCTGTTGTAAAACTACAGGGGACTCTGGTCAATACTGATGAACTGATGCACACATGAGATGCAGCATTTTGTATCTACTTCATACACTGTCAAATATGTCTCTTTTTGTTTTGTAAGTGAAGCCTGGGCTTAGTCTTTTCCTAAGGAACCAAATAAAGATTGCCAGAATGTCATCACAGCAGCGAGAGAGTACGTTTGAATGCACAGACATTTTCAACAGGTAAGGAGAAAAGTCCTGCACGTGCAGCGTCTCCAGAAGTCTCCAGCCTGATGCATGCCCAAGTATTCTGCAGCTCAGAAAGGCACATTCAGCCTTGGAGCTACTTGGAGTCACTCTATGTATTTCAGCAGAAGAGAAAGCTCTAGGGAGACTTGAGAGCACCTTCCAGTGCCTGAAGGGGCTCCAGGAGAGCTGGAGAGGGACTGGGGACAAGGGATGGAGGGACAGGACAAGGGGGAATGGCTTCAAACTGAAAAAGGGCAGGGTTAGATGGGATATTGGGAAGGAATTCCTGTCTGTGAGGGTGGGCAGGCCCTGGCACAGGTTGCCCAGAGAAGCTGTGGCTGCCCCTGGATCCCTGGGAGTGTCCAAAGCCAGGTTGGACGCGGCTTGGAGCAACCTGGGCTGGTGGAAGGTGTGCCTGCCTGTAGAGGGGTGGAACAATATGATCTATAATGTCCCTTCCAACCCAAACAATTACATTATTCTACTATACCACAATTTTATACCCCCCCTCCAGATGGGACAGGTTGAACCTGGGCATTTCTAGGAGAGCCAATTCCTTTCATTGCTAACAAGTCACCCCCTCGCCCCCCCAGGAGTGAGAGTAAACATTGACACTTCACACACACACACACACACACACACACACACACACACACACACACACACAAAAAGAATTGTGGAAACGTTCTTCAAAGGCTGATGGAATAAACATGTAAATACAAGATGGGCTGACTTCCTACTGTTCATGTTTGCTCACTGTGAACATTTGGTTCACTTGGCTTTCCTCATTATTTCAGCTGGGGAAAGTCACTATATGAATTAATAGCAGATTTCCCCGCTGAAAATAAATGTTTACCAGTAATTTATTTTTTTTCCCTTTTGGCAGAGACCAGGCTTTTTTGTCTGACTGCCTCCTTTTTGGCCTGCACATCCCTGAGGTGTGTAATTAAAGTGAGGGAATTTGTGCATAGTGCTTTAGGGGCTTAATGAATAGAAAACACAGGATATTTCATTGATTTGGTGCATGCGATATTGTCAGAGTGTACATTTCCTTTGTAAATGGCAAAAAGAGAGCCATAATAATATATGTGCATTCAACCTTGTGTGTAAAAAAAAAAAAACAAACCAAAATTGAAAAAGAAAGAACAAATAAAAATAAAAGAACTGTATCTGTTTCCAAATTCTAATCTAAAACACATTCAAAAAGAGCAATTTAGATTAAAACAGAAAAGACAGGAGCTTCCACATGGCTCAGAATAAACAATCAAGCTATACTTTCCTCAAGATATAATTTCACTTAGAGTAGGTGTGGAAATCTTTGAAAAATTCATTATACAAAGCCACATGTGAAAATAAGATTTGTGTTAGCAAAAGATTCTTTGGCTGCTGTTATGAAAATAAAAAGTACCTTAAATAGCATGTGTGTGTAATGTATAAATAGAGGCCAATCTGTGCAGTGAGTGGGCATCTGGGATAAGCCTTGCATGTTCTGTGGAATAATGTTTGTGGTGGAATAGGAGGAGATGAGGGGAGATAAATTCTCTGTTCTGGAGAGGTGTTTTTTTTGTAGAGCTCTGAACAATCCCATTGTGGAACTGCCATTATGGTAAGGCTGATGCATTTTCTCACTAAAAAAAAAAGCAGATGGACATCCGTGTCCCTTCGGACCTGAGGAGGTGCAGCAAGAGAACAAGCACAGAACACAACTACAGCCTTCCATGTCACCCGACCCAACCTCTGCCCCACCAGGTGACACAGCACATGGGACGTGTTTCCTGACATTCCTTCCCTGTCCTGTCTCCAAAGGCAGCGCCATCTCAGACATCAAGGACAAAGACAACTGAATGCTACAATCATCTAGGTTGGAAAAGTCCTCCAAGGCCATCGAGTCCAACCATTAACCCAGCACTGCCAACCCCACCACTAATCCACATCCCCAAGTGCCACACCTACAAGTCTTCTAAATCCCTGCAGCAATGGTGACTCCACCACTGCACTGGGCTTGACAACCCTTTTGGCGAAGAAATTTTTGCCAATATCTCATCTAAACCTCCCCCGGTGCAACTTGACACCATTTCTTCCTGTCTTGTTCCCTGGAAGCAGAGCCCGACCCCCACGTGCATCCACCCTACTGTCAGGGAGTTGCAGAGAGCGAGAAGGTCCCTCCTGAGCCTCCTTTTCTCCAGCAGCTTCCTCAGCTGCTCCTCATCAGACTGAAGCAGCCCACCCACCCTCCTGAGCACCATGGAGAGGAGGAGGAGAGCTCTCTGATACACTTTCTGTTCACTGTTTATGTCGGTTGTAAGTACCAGGGGTCTGACCAGGAGCCTGTGCCCTGTGCAAGTGCCAAAATACAAATAATCCGTGTGCAAGGAGCAAAGCAGGTTCCTCAATCTCCTGTTCAGTGGAGAGCAGTCCTAGCCTGCCTGGGGCTGAAGGTCCAAGGCAAAAGCTGGTGCTGTGATCCTCTGCTTAACAGATGGATGGTGACACGCTGGAGCAGATTATCTGGTGAGACGGTGCAATTTCCAGTGCTGGAGGTCTCTGAGGTATCTTCCAGCCCTATTGCTCAATGAATCTATAATTCATCATTTCGTGAGAGAGTCAAGACACTCCCTCAACTCTCAAAACAGCATGCAAAGGACAAATTGCTCTTTTTGCATCTCGTCCCCCTAAGCAGAAGGGAAAATAAAGCCTGGGATGGCAATGCAGAGAGAAAGAAGGAGAGTTCAGTGTCTCCCCACAGCTCTATTCTGCCCAGGCTATAAAGCTTTGTACGGTTTGTTCACACCCAAAAAAAAAAAAAAAAAAAAAAAGGCATGTGAAAATATAATTTTTCTCTTCTTTCCTTTGACCCTTCTGATATCTTCTTCACAGCAGAAGATTAAGTTCAATTTCAAGAATCCATTGGAGAAGAAATGCATGTAGAATTGAAAAAGAAGCATTTCATCATTAAAAGAAGACATCCCAGGGTGTGTTAGGGGATACCAGCAGAGAGAGACTGTTTTGTTGGGACCTCAGACCTCCTCCTCCTCCTCCCTGAATTTTCAGCTCTGTCTGGCACACTTGAAAAAAGCAGTTAATTCAAAGAGTTTATTTCAGGTCAGTATTATTGTTAAATATATTTCTCTAACAGGCAGGATTTGAGTGCCAGGATTATGAATTATCTGAACTTCAAGGTATTTATTCTAACTGTAAATGACCTTCCTGACCTTTTCTCATTTTCACTCCATCGATGTCCTGGACTTCATCATTTAAAGCCAAATATAACATTACCTGAAGTCCAAAGCAGCACGATCCACTTGTACAACAATATTTGCAAACTGTCAAATACAATAAATATTTAATTAATCCAGTGACTCCCCATCCTATCCTTTCCCTGATGTGAAAACATAGAAGTAAAAGCTAAGTATGTCATCCCAGCTTTCTGTGCACATTTATTTATGTCTCCCTGTTGCATCCCAGCACTGTGTGGGTCAGAGACATTTCAACCTCTGCTGAGCAGATCTGCAAAATCCAGTCAAAATCATGGCAAAGACAATCTTGGGTTCACTGTGTTGCCCCATCCCCTAGTCATCCACATGCAAAGAGTAGGGTATTTACATGGTAAAGTCAATGTATTTTATGCCAATTTGGGGACATTGCCTTTTTCTTAAAGAAATTGAGAAGAGAAAACAGTACCAGCACACTCAAAGAACAGCAGTGCAAGAAGTACAACATTGTGTGAATAGTACTGGAAAGGAGGAGCTGTGGCTGCCCCACCCCTGCAAGTGTCCAAGGCCAGGTTGGATGGGGCTTGGAGTAACCTAGTCTAGTGGGAGGTGTCCCTGTCCATGGCAGGGGGTTGGAATGAGATGGGCTTTAAAGTCCCTTCCAACCCAAACCATTCTGTGAGTCTACAAAATGTATTTAATCTCTCCAGCTGTAAGGGTTTCCTTGCCTGCCATCCATGTGGCACTGTCTGTGGGACATGGGAACTGCAAATTCAGCTGGCACCCCAAGGGCAGAGCCAGCAAGGCTCTTCAGCAGTCAGCACACACTGAAGCTTTGTCTTTTATATATAATGGTTATGTGACATTCCCTGATCTAAAAATAGCAAGGCATTTTAATCGCCGAGACTTTGACCTTTTGGTCAAGTGGAACACTTGCTATTTAATTTCTTTGCTTTTCATACACCACATCAGATCGTCCCTGTAAAGTAACTCAGGAGACTGCTCAGCAGAGAAGAGGTGGTTTTGTGCTAAAGGCAACCACAACAGGTTCACCTCAAGTCTCTGTTCAGCCCTCCTGGATGGAGACAGACAATTTGCTCACACTTTGACACATCCAATGCAGTTTTAGTTGTCCAGGCAGCACATACCAGAGTCTCTTTGCATCTTCTGGGAAGTCAGCAGAAAGGAAGGACCACATCCACAAGACAATACAGCCTATTCAGAACCTGAAACACATTTTAGAGACACTTTTTTCTCCAGTGCCTTATTTGAAAGAACTATTGGGTCTCTATGTGCAGAAATTTGCTGCCTGAAGATTTGTGGGGTTTCTCAAATTTTCTCCTTCCAGCCAAGAAGATCCAGATGGCATCAAGTAGTCAGATTTTGAAGACCAAAAGCAGGAGCAAGACCAGGATAACAGATATCTTCAGAAAGTTGTCAAGAAAAAACCTTCCTGCCAGACATTCACCCATACCTGCCAGAGCACTGATTATGTTAAAAACTGACTGACAGAACAAAGGGTAATGGCTTTGATCTGAAAGAGTGTAGGTTTAGAAGGGATATTAGGAAGAAGTCGCCTGTGAGGGTGGTGAGGCCCTGGCACAAGTTGCTCAGGGAAGTGTGGATGTCCCATCACTGGAAGTGTTCAAGACCATCTTGATTGGGCTTGGAACAACCTGGTCTAGCGGAAGGTGATCCTGCATGTGACAGGGGGTTGGAACTGGATGAGCTTTAAGGTCTCTTCCAACCCAAGCCATTCAGGGATTCTATGACCTGTCAGCAGGATGGAGCAGGCACACCCTGACCTCCCTTCAAGCCCCATCTTCCATGATTTCATACATGCATCCAGCTTGACTAAAAGAAGGCACAGATTCCCATTGTATGTATATGAACATTCATCCCATCCTGTGGAGCTATGAAGGGACTGAATTCCCCTCATCTCAAATCAGCAACAGCCCAGTCACCTAAACAGGCTCTAAACCCTACAGTGAATATAAATGAAGTAAATACAGATGTTGATGTTCCTCCTTTCTCTCTCTTTTTAAGCAGCTTTATACATTCAACTCATTACAAACTTCTTCCCCATCCTTGCTTCCCCCATGGCCACCCAGCACTGCTGAGCAGCTGAGGAACCTGCTCCTGATGGGAAGTCTGTCCATTTTCACAGCCAAGAACTGGGAACATGAAGGCAGCATGACTCAGGACTTATGAAACCAGAACCGATACCAAACAAAAACAACCACCGTCTGCTTCTCGACTTTCAGCCTTTCCCTCTTCAACCCCCCTTTCCATGGGGCTCTCATTGCAAGCTGATCATGTTCCCAAATACCACAGGTCATCGTCTTCCCACAGCCTCAGGAGCTGTAACCTGCTGAGGCCACAGTGCCAGAAGGCAGCTCTTCCCCTCATTGAGGCTTGCAGCTCATTTTTTAATATTTTCCTAACGGGAATTTGCACTCAGACCGGGTGTTAGCACCACACAGGCTTTGGTTTCGCCGTGGAGGTGGTGGCTCTTAGTTGTGTAAGTGCCGAACTTAAATTCAACACGCTTTGTCTTTTCCCTCCCTCTTGCGCTTTTCAGGATGACTTGGGATGCATTTGTAGCTCCGCTTTAAAATCGAAGTACCCAGGAGAGACTGCCAAATTTCAGCCCACAGCAAATTCTTACAACTGAGCTGTAACCCTTCAAAACAGAGACTGCTAACATATGGTTGTGTCAGTGGGAGCTTCTGTAATGCAATTTATTGTTGTGTAGGCTCTTTCAAGCTACTACACATGAAAGGTAAAAGGGAGCATTTACTCTTCGATGGGAGTTTAATCTTAGATTTACCTCATTTGAAACAAAACCTTCATTTGCATCTCTAATACATAAGCAATCACCTGTAAAGAGTGCTTGTGAATAGAGACGTTTCTTGACTGTCATCAGAGCCTTTGCTCCTGGTTGGGGGTTTTGCCTAAAAAGAGGCAGCAGAATTCAGTCCTTTTCCAGACAGTGTGCCCAAACACCCACTGATATCACTAGAAAACAGTGATAAATAAAGGAAAGGGCTCTCATGAAGTGCAACAGATACTCACAACTAACATGGGGCTTGTGCAAGGTTCATTCTGCTGCATGCATATATAATATATAATTTAATTCCTCCATGCTTTGCCTTCCATGCCCTTTTTACATCTAAGCATTACAGTGTATGGTTAAGCCTTCAAACAGAAGTAATCTCCTGTTGAAGTGAAAGTGCTTGATCCTGTACAAGCAACAAAAGATAAAGCTATTCCACATGATGGTGAAGTGCTCACTCCTCAGCCTCTTCACCTCCTCAGCATCAGCAAAGGGACACGGAGGGCACAGGATCCTTTCTCGTGGGCCCACTCCATCTCAATCCCATTGGCATCGTGAGCTCGTGGACTTCACAAAGCATCTCTTCTAAAGGAGGATACAGAGCTTGGGAGTTGAGGATGTTTAAAAGCAAGTCCCTTTGCTTGGTTTAGTCTGGGTCTAGCAACACCACAAGCCTTCCAGACATGTCCAAGTATTTGTGCAACATCCAGCTTCAAGCCTGGCCACAGTGCTAGAATTTTTCCTGTATGAGATCAACTGACAGATCACAGCTTCCAGATTTTTTTTCTTTTTTTTTTCCCCATGTGTAACTCCTTCCTACAGAGACACAACATTAAGTAATCACTGACCAGGCCATAATTCCAGAATGGGACATCAAAGTGACATGCCACTGCCTCCAGCTGAATTCCCGAGTCTGAAGGCAGTATGAAAGTACCTAAAACACACCAGCTTTGGGAAGGGTTTGCTCTAAAGCCTTGTGTTCCTCTTGAGGGGTTCTGAGTTGAGACATAGGTTGCAGAAAACATTTTGGATAAGTCTTTTTTTCTTTTTTTTTTTTTCTTTTGACCTCCAGAACAATGATTTTAACTTGAAATTTCAGTTGAGCTGACACATTGAAAGATGGCTTGAATATTCTTCTCTGGCTCTGAAATGGAACATGCAGAAGCACAAAGTCTACAGATTACAGACTAGGAGTTAGGGGAAAATAAGATATGTTAAGTAACTTGGAGAGACAGAGATGGTCCTGTTTTCTTTCCATCATTTGATATCTCTGAAACCTGTCAATTTCTTTCACATACCATCAGCATTAACTTTCAGAGCTGATCCTTGTAGTAGAATTCCCAATCCAATATGTACATCAGACATCTCCATATCAAAAACCAGGGCGAGCCAGCTCCAGCTTCCCTACACAGAGGGCCGTTTTCAGAGGACACTGGCTCTCTCTCCTGTTATACACATGATCTTCTCTACCTAAAGTCATGAGACAGTGAAAATTGTCTTTATTCCCAATAGTTTACTTTGCTGTCCTCTGGCTACCAAGCAATGAGTGCCCTGGTTACTGTAAAAGTCATGCACACATGTCTCCTGCCAGCATGGTGTCATGTCTTCTGTCAGTGTGTTATTTAGTACTCAGTGTTCCTATTATCTTCAAACTGCCTCTGGATTTGTTCCAAAGATTGCAATGTTATTCATGGAAACTTTGGTGGAGGCTTTACAGTCTGGTTGAGCGAGAGGCTGAAACAATGCAGGGTTTGGCAGGGGGGAAGGCGTGGGGATCGGGGTTTGGGGGGCAAAGACAGAGGGGGTTCATAGCTGTGTGTGCCAATTACCAATCTGAGAGTCCATGTTAATCTGCCTGGATAAAAGAAATTGTGGGATGAGGAAAATGTGAAGCGCTGATACGTGGAAGGGTAGAAATTGCTCTTCTGGACAGCAATCACCAGGAGAACTCCCAGCCAGGTTAAGTCCCCTCTCTACTCTGATTATTTACCAATGCATTGCCATGTCTGCTTTTCCAAACAAACAAATAAACAGAGCAGAAACCTGAAACATATCCCTATCAGGCTTCAAGATGAGACATTAGCAAAACTTTCATAAATTATAATTCTGAACAGCTAATTTGGCTATTTCTTTGTCTCCCCAAACCATGTCACTCTAAATCAGTGCAAGAGCTACCCTCTCTGGATTGCTCAGTTTTACTATTACCAGAATTATTCAAGCATATTAGCAGACTTCTAGCCAAGAATACCTTGTAGTCTGATGTAAAGTCTTGTTTTCCTTGATTAAATCTCCATTTCTTGTATTTGGTAGAACAAACAAGCAATTGAATATTTTATTAGAAAGAATATGATTTTTTTTTTTTGCTAGTTAATACATTTGCTCCATGGCAGAGCCTCAGGGGATGAATATTTTACTTCCATGACAGCCCTAAAGGGGTGACACTTATAGAGCCTGATCTCAGCCTGTTCTAACAGTCTGAAAAGAGTGGGTTTTGCAGTACAGAGCCAAATTTTCACATGCTGAGAGAAATTTTGCTTATGAAAAAAAAAAAAAATCCACATAATTTTCACCCTCCTATTTAGGAACTGTGGGTTTTGTACACTCCTCTTTGTGTCTGAATCCAGGCACTGACTCACTCAGGACTTGTCTTGAACAAAGGTCATCCCAAATAAAAAACATAGTCCCAAACATCTCTAAACCCTGAGTGTACATACTTCAGCTGCCTGTTATCTCTGAAATCAGATCTGGATTCAACATGCACAGCTCCTGCTTGTCTTTTCTTCCCAGGAATGACACTGTAAGGGAAGAGGCAGTGTGTTTAACAAAGCTGTTATGCAGTTTACTGATTGTGATTATTCAAGGCAAATGCTTTGAAGTAACAGCTTAGTGAAGAGTGACAGTAAACAAGATATAGAGATATACCTAGATGAGAAGAAAAATAAATGGCAATTAGAATTGATATTCTAGGTGGAGGAAGGGCCAGTAAGACCTCAATCCCCAGCAATGACACTTTGCATCTGTGTTGTCATTTCCCCACAAGATCTCCAGGACGAATCACAAATGGCAGTCAGACAGCACTGAACCCCCAAATGCCAGGGGAACATTAGCCCAGCTGCTGTACAGCCAAGAGAAATGAGGAACAAAGAAAGGGGAGCCCTATTTAAACCTCCATGGATAACGCTTAGGACTGACCTGGCTTCTATCAGCAATAGTGTGGACAGAGGGAGCAGGGCAGGGACTGTCTCTGTGCTTGGCACGTCAAATCCTGGGGTCAGTTTCAGGACATTGAGGGGATGGAGCGTGTCCAGAGAAGGAAACGGAGCTGGGGAAGGGGCTGGAGCACAAATCTGATGAGGAACAACTGAGGGAGCTGGAGAGGCTCAGCCTGGAGAAAAGGAGTCTCAGGGGGGATCTTCTTACTCTCTCCAACTCCCTGAAAGGAAGGTGGATCCAGGTGGAAAACAAGCTCTTCTCCCAAGTAACAAGTGGCAGAACAAGAGGAAACGGCCTCAAGCTGTTCCAGAGAAGATTTAGATTGGATACTGGGAAAAATTGCTGCAAGGAAAAGGTGATCAGGCACTGGACAGGCTGCCCTGTGCAGTGGTGGATCCAGCATCCCTGGAGGGATTTAAAAGCTTTGTAGTTGTGGCACTTGGGGACATGGCTTAGTGGTGAGCTTGGCAGTGCTGGGTTAGTGGTTGGTCACCATGACCTTAGAGGTCTTTTCCAACCTAAATGATTCTATTCCCTAAGTGCCTGCAACAGTATTTAGGTCCAAGACAATGATAAGCAATTCATACCAGCTCTTGACTTCCAACACTGTAAATGCAGAGGCCTTGGGGATGCACTCAGACAGGACGCTATAAGGACATTTTTTAAATTGCCACTTCCCCTCCCCATTCCTTGCACTGGGAAGTCAAGGGCAGTCAAGGGCAACATGGGGCTCACAACTGTTCCTCATTGTCTTGTTAATATGCAGTTCATCTCAGGTAGGGGTACCCACAGGGATACCTGAGCCCAGGTCTAAAGGATTTACTTAGGACCAACCAAATAGTCCAGGGCAGACCCAGGAACAGAATCCAGCATGCTTGACTCTGATGTAGAAGGTAAATGTGCAAGTTGGACACTCCAGTACTGCTCTGAAAACCTGTGTGGGACAGAAATCCTCACAGGAAGCATGGAGGTCCCTGCAGGGTGTCCTAGGAGAGATGTGCTCATAAACTGAGCATGAACTGAAGAACAGTCAGTCGAAGGAATACAATTTTCTCTTTTCAAGACACTTCTCGTTGCTCTTACATAGACTGCCAACCTGCTTGCCTAGAGCTTTCAGTAGTTGGGACAATTATTATAACAATTTTAATTTTCCAAATCCCACAAATCTCTCTTCTTGGACCCAATAAATACAGGTTGTACTGAGTGAAATATTTCAGTGGTGAGGCTGTTGCAACTCCATTGCTTTCAGTGGAGGAGTTTGCACACAAGAGTCCAAAGTCTGTCTATGCAGACTTTGGCATGGCCAAGGAGTTACCATACACTCTCATAGAATCACGGAATGGACTTTAAGGATCATCTCATTCCACCCACTGCCACAGGAAAGGACACTTTCCACTATCCCAGGTTGCTCCAAGCCCTTTCCAACCTGGCCTTGGACACTTCCAGAGATCCAGGGGCAGCCACGGCTTCTCTGCCCAACCTGTGCCAGGGCCTGCCCACCCTCACAGCCAAGAATTTCTTCCCAATATCCCACCTAACCCTGTCTTTTGCCAGTTTGAAGCCATTCCCCTTTGTCCTGTCATGCCAGGCTCTTGTCCAAAGTCCTTCTCCAGGTCTCTTGTAGGTCCCCTACACAGAACCTCAGGCTTTTGCTGCAAGTCCCCAAATATTCTTAACCCACTACTATTATATATGTTTTCTTCTCACCCAGAACCCCCTTTCTCCTGTAAACAACCAGAGATGAACAAGGAGAAGGCTAATACAGAAGAACAATGACCTGCCTTTGGGGTACCAACTATACTCCTTCCCAGCATTGGCACAAGTGCGAGCCTGAAAAATACTGGGGAGTTCAGATTCACTCCAGTATTAACTTCCTCACTTGTATTTCCTCCTGAGCATTCCTGCATCTGAGGTCTGTAAAATACCACACTTCCAAGGGGTAAAGCAAAGAATTATGACTTATCATGAACACAGTATGCAGAACATTGCTCTCTTTTTTCCCTTTTGTTCCTACCTAATTCTATTTTTTTTAGAAAAATTATTAAAACTAATTGCATTATTTAATCCCATCACATAAAATCCTCCAGTGTTTCATTAATCAATGTAATCAAGCCAATCAAAATAGATAAAGATCTTTTAGCAGGCTTTGATGAGATTTTATCAAAATCTCAGTGCATATTGTGAAGTCTTATCCTCAGAAGCAAACTAACTGTAGAATGTGGAAGCTTTATCAAGCAGGCACTAATAAAACAGATGATGCCTGGGCCATTTTAAGAGGCTCTCCATATTAAATAAATAACAGCAATGCTTTTGTATTATATATAAAAAATACAAAAGCAAATGGAACTAATGTTCATTTTGTATCCATACAAAGATTGCTGTAAAGCAATCACATTTTTGAAGTAATGAAGAACAAACATGTCTGTGAGTCAGCAGACCATAAAGCCACAATACTGCAAGGAGAACACAGTGGGTAATGCAAGACTTATATCAGAATATCTGTAAGTGAAGAACCTTATTAAAAGCACAAACCATTTCCTTTTAAATGTAGTACCCTTACTCCGCATCTGAATCATAAATAAATATGAATGAATAAGCTGTGTCTTGTGCCACATTCCCCCTTCAGGTCATAGCTCTCATTCTTCATGGGTTTGCACTGACTAATCCAGATGAGATATTGAAATACTACCACAGAAACAGAAATTAGAGGGGTATTGGTGTAGTGCAGCACCACAAAGCCAGGAAATGTGTATAACTGGTAGAGGCTACACTAGAAACACAGACTGTTGAATGAATGTCTTACCAAATACTTTGGTCAGAAGAGAGACAGCCATGATCCCACCCAATGGATTTCTTGATCATGGTGTAAAAGGCCATTGGTTTAGCCTTACAGCTACTGCCCCTTGCAGTGGCTTTTCACATCTGACAACTGTAGAAGTAGCTACTACTCCACAAATGCAATGACTTCCCAACACAGAAAGTTCTAAACACTATCCCTGTTTGATCCAGACCGATAAACTGATGCAAGGCCCCTCAAGGCAGGTCCTCTCCTACCCGTAGGTTTCTGTCAGGAGTACCAGAGATGGTGTTACCAGATGCTCTTGGGCATCTCGTGGACAGAAATGTCTTCTGCTCACCCAGAGGCCTCCAGCTCATCCATGACACTCGCTGACAGCATGATACGCTATGAATTCTCTGCCACACTCCAGTCCTTGTTCTGCCTTCATTTTCATACGTGCCTGGAGCAGCTCTGGGGTCACCAGCCCAGCTGGGATGAGGGAGCACTGTGCAAGGCCTGGCAGGTAAGTGCAACACTCCTCAGGATCTAATATCCCAGGAAACCTCAGGCAGTTCCTCCCTCAGCTCAGGAGACCCCAAAAAAGTCACCCCCCAGGGAACAGACCTTGAAGAACCAAAGTGATCAGCCTGACAAGCAGCATTCCTTGCCTGCAAAGCAAAGAGAGCTGAAAAATGAGCGTTTCCTTCTCTTACAGCTACCTCAGCACTTGCTCCAACTGAGAACACTGGAAGTTTCACCACTTCCTTTCAGTTAAAAACTCTTTGGGCCAAATCCTCCTAAGCCAGCTGGAGTTTTATTCTCCCTCCTTTTTTGCTCTTAGGCTACAACATGGAGATAGGCAACAGGTAGGGCTTAACATTGTCCATTTCCACAATGAGTTCAGCACTTCAAAAGGCACAGTCAGAGCTGAACAATGATCAAACCCTGCAAAAATAATGAAAGAGAAGGATCCTGGGTTTTATTTAAAATCAGGCAACATGGCACCACTTGATTGCTTAGAAAGCTGCTGGGCTGAGTGTGCAGGTAGCAGCTCACCAACAGCAAATCTAATGAATGCTGTAATTTCTCTTTATATGTTGTGCTTTAGCTTCAATTCTGTGCTGAAAATGGTTTTAAGTGGAATTAAGCTTGTCTCACTCACAAGGCAACTTTGCCTTTTTACTTTCCTTAATTCAAGAACCCAACAAGTACAGCTCAACTTAAAAATAAAGCCAGGGCTGAGGAAGAGAAGATGTGTTAGGCACAGGAGTAGCTGAGCTCTCCGTGGTTGGGAAAACAGCATGGGAGATGATGGCTGAGAACTGGGGACACCTAGATCCTGATCCACCTGTCTTGGCTGTGCGCTCAGAGGATCAACCCTGCCTTATATCTGCTACAGAATTGGACCTGTTATGCCTCACACCACCCCTTCAAAACAGAGCCCGAGCTTTGCTTTGAGGCAGTTGTTATATTTACACCCAAAAATCAACTCTGTGTTACCAGACTTCATCCATAATCCCAGTGGTGGCAAAAAGTCCCTTCACATGAGCTGAAATCAGACAACTGTAGCTCAGGGTGCACAAGGTCAGACTATTCTCAAAATGTTTTCCAGCAAGATAAAGCACTGGAAATTTTCTCTGGAAAAATCAGTGTAGTCCCACTCACAGGACTGGTGTGAAATCAGCAGAGGCTCCCACTCATCCCTTATAGCCTTTACAATCTGAGGATGACTTTATTAAATTAACTGATTAATTAACCAACGTAGCTAGTCATGTCCTAACTGCTGTCATCAGAAGGAAAAGATTTGTTTCATCTCAATATTCAGCCATCAGAGGAACAAACCCAGAGATTTGGTGTTGGTGGAGTCACTGTCATAATTTTGCAATATTTTTTCATTCCATCGGAATGGTTTTTAGTGCAATTTCAAGATGTTTAATTACATCAAGGGGAGGTTTAAAAAGTGTATGTGTGTGTATATATATATATATATATATATATTTAGCACTTTAATTTAAAATAACAGCATCAGGAGGGGGAGAAAGTGCAGTGGGATACTGGGATTCCAGTCATCCCAGCACGCCACACCGCTGCTCCTTGGACAGCAATCACAGGAGCCCGGCAGCAAGCTGTGGACAAGGTTCTTCCAAGCAGCAGCATCTGGCTCTCTGGCAGGAGGAACAGGCAGCCACACAGATCACATCGGAGTTGCCCCTGGCTTTGTCACGTGGGGAAGCAGCTCATGGGCTGTCTGGGTTGCTCTGTCCTTGTCTCAATTATATTTGCCTTCAAGGGGACAAAACTCTCTGCCCCAAACCCCACTGCTGGGACCCTCGGCTTGCCAGCGCTTCCCCACGCGCTGTGTTGCCATCAGAGTGTATTTCCAGATTTCCAAAGTGGGAATTTGTGCCCCACAAGACACGGGAAATGTGCCCCACGTTCTGTGCCACGTAAAATTTGCCCCACCCACGCCAAAGGATGTGCCTGTGAATTTAAGGATAAGTCTCAGGGTGCTGCATTAGCAGAAAAACCCCGCCTGATGTTCAGCGTAGTTGTGTTTTTGGGAATATCCGGTAATCAAAAGATATTCTGAAGTCTGTTTCTGTTCCCAGAAGCTTTGCCTGGTCACATTGGGGAGGGTAAATATCTCCTTTCTTGCACTGTCAGCAGCACAACTGCAGGTGGTGGTGAATTCAGGAATGCTGGGGTGGATGCTGCTGGATGCCAGCATTGAGGACGCACTCTGAGCAGGGATACCGTGTTTGACACACTCCTGCTCCCTCCCTCCTTCACCCACTCCCCACCAGTGAAACAATTCCGGCAGACTGGCACAATAGTGGACATTTTTTGAAAATTTAGTACAAACGCAACCCAAACCCGCTCATATTAAAGCAATTAAGGAATTAAGGGATGTCACAGCATGTGGGGAGAACTAAGCTATTATTTTGTTCCTTGATAGATGGTAAGTTCACTGAAAATTTGAGTATCATGCCACTCAAAACTATTTGTGAGTAGGGGGGAAATTTGGAAAATAAAAAAGTCTGAATTAATCTGGTTCTTTTAATGGAAGCCTTCTTTCAAAAATGCCAGTCTTTTGTGTTTATTTATTTTACTTCTTCTAACTAAAACTTTCATCCTTTTTTTTTATTTTAAAATAGCATTTTCCCACCAAAAGTAAACTAAAATGAGTTTCTATAGGACTTAAAAATCCTAAAAATAAAATATTTTATGTCAGCTAAGCACAATGTCTGTGACTGATTCAAAATCACATTTCCAAGGGATTTTAGATTACCTGTAAAATCTGGGGCGGGGGGGAGGGGGGGGAATCTGTTTTCAGTTTTGTGTAGTCCACTTTTATTCTGACAGTTTTGTGCTTCAGTCACCAAAAGAAAAACATATTTCCCCCCCAGCTCCATACATAAGATGCTCAAAACCCCACACCAAAGGATTTAGGATTAATGCACCGACCTTTCCATCAGCCAAACTCCATTCTGCATCAACTCCAGGGAAGAAAAGTTGGAAGCTCAAGTCTAGAGCAGATGAATGGGTTGGTACTGGGTGAGTTTTCTAAGAAAGACCTGAACAAGAGACAGTGTGGGAAGAATTCAGGCTAAAAGTTGTGCAGAGAAAAGGGAAATCCCAGCTATCAGCCAGGTGACCACAATGAGGGCATCACATGAGGAGGATTTTGTGAGTGAGAGCCGTTCCCAGGTGTTTTGAGGCCTTTATAAAGATTCAGTATGGAGAGTTTGCTGACTTAAAGAGAAAAAAAGGGATAGGGGAAAAAAAAGGAAAGGCAAGTACAAATGTAAGAGTAAGGATATTAGAATAATTAAAGTACAAACTAACATTTTATGGACTATTAGTTGTTCTGATGGGAGACACACTTAAAAGTATGTGATCCATGCTGCAATATTTGTGTTGGTTTTAACAAATTTTGAATCTAGTCTCATTTTTCCTCTCCCAAAATGAAAAATCTGGCTCCAAGAGGAAGGCACATCCAGTGCCATTTCCAAAGCCACTGCTGCCATGTTCCCTGAAAAATTAACAGCCTGGCTCTTTTCCACTTTCACCATAGGAGACATCGGTGATTTTAATGAATAAAAGGAAGGGGAAAATATTCCAGTGAAAGGAGAAAACTCCCAAGGCTCTTAATTCATATAATTGAAGATATCCTGTATGCTGGGTGCTAGTGCCTGAGGATGCCCATTTCCCTCAGGGAGCAGGAATGGGAGGCTGCAAGAAACCCTCCACATCCAGCAAATCTGGACAGATCCCTCAATATTCTTCCATCTTTCAAAAAATGAAAAATTTCCAGGGTGTAAATTTGGAGTTCTTTAGTTCCAGTTAAGGCAAGTGGCCAAATTAAGCCCTTGAAAGCTGCATGGTCTGGTATGTGTAGCAGAGGTCCTTCAAATTCCAAGCTCACCGTAGAGTATCCTGATTTTGAAG
This sequence comes from Acropternis orthonyx, assembly GCA_035583155.1. Classification (NCBI taxonomy): domain Eukaryota; kingdom Metazoa; phylum Chordata; class Aves; order Passeriformes; family Rhinocryptidae; genus Acropternis; species Acropternis orthonyx. The sequence goes on from JAWWEU010000158.1 coordinate 60,992,825, forward strand.
GGACCCACAAACATCATCGAGTCCAACTCCTGGCCCTACACAGGACAATCCCAAAAAATCACACCATGTGCCTGCAAAAGCAGCTCTTTTCCATGTTTGTCGAGCACCTTGCACTCTTGATCTGCCTCAGATGTGCAGCCACATGAGTTTTTACACATCCTTTGGCCAAACCTGAGCAAAATTTAGCACTCTGGGACATCATGGGGAGTTGTTCATTTGTCTCTAAACCACGTAAATGATGCTTAGTCAAGGACTGTAGAAGCGTCATTTGAAATGCCTTTTCTGGAAGATGCTGTGAGTGTTATTTCCTTGGATCTTGAAGCCTGAAAAAGGGATGTCAGTGTCTGTGTGAAACTGGTGGAGGCACCAGACCAGTCCTCCCACAGGCTCTTTGCTGGAGCTTCACTTTTGGGACAGTTCCTCTCTTGCAAAGCAGAGATAAAACATTCCCGTGTCATCAGGTGTGGTGTGAATTAATTCATTAGCACTGGTAAGGTGTTCAAATTGGGGATTAACTTCATAACTAATGATAATTAAAGTATTTTATAATATAACTAGAGTTCCATTCAGCATGACATTCTCTTATTGGCTCTTCCATAAATACCCAATTATTGGTCAGCCCATTTTTCCTCAATCCATAACATGTTTGTCAACAATTTTCTAAGGTCTCCCACTGCCTCTCAGAACTATTTTGCCATTTCCATTCCAGACCGATTTTACCTTCCAGATTTTGAGTTATGCACAGGTTTGACAAAATGGCCACACTTGAAGTAAAAAATGTGCAAATTTCCAAGGCTTAGTGCCACCAAAAAAAAAATCTTTGGGGGATGACAAGGAGGCTCGTTTCTCTCAGAAGTATTTTTTTCTCCTAATAAATGCCCACCTGGACTGTAAAATTAGCTTGTCTTTCTGAGAAACACCTTAGACACCTATTTACTTCAGCAAATGGACTTGTGATCTTGGTGAACATAAAAAATCTTAAGTGTTAAAAGTCCAAGCGTTGCATCAATAATAATTTATACATCTCACACTGAAAAGCTTTTTTGAATGTCAAGTGCGGTGTAAAATACAGCCAGTGGTGTTTATATTAGTTGGGGGCTTTTTAACTAATAGGCTTTATATAATAACTCCTGTAACAATTAATCCAAGCACAGAGGCTGAAACTATCTACAGTGCAAGAGGATAGAATGAAAATAAAATATTTTATTAAAAATGCACTTTAGAAAGGTTTAAAAGTCCTTAGCTATGTGAAAGGAACTGGCCTTCTTCCTTTTGTAGTGTTCCTTCAATAAAGAACTTCAGTGAGTTAAGGGGAATTGAGCAATTATATTGTTATACTATTATACTATAATTTGCATTTCTTGATAACACATGTCAAAAAATGTTGGAAAGTTGCATTTCAATAAAATATTTAAATAGCTGACTTAGCCTGTGACAGTCTGTGTTACACAGACTAAAGACATACTGCAGCTTATTCCAAATTTCTCATCAGATATCACACCCATGGATTTATATAAATGGATTTATAGAAACCTACTGCCAGCTCCATACTCAGGTAGGAATCCTAGAGCAGTGGTCCAAAATCCTATAGGTAGTCCAACAGCAAAGTATGAGAGAAGAAAAGGATGACACAAGAAAAATATGATGTAAGAAAAAAAGTTATACAAGAAAAATATGCCAGGGTTGAAAACAAAGTATTACAGGAACCAAAATGGGGCTGGAGCTGCTGCTTTTCTTCATTTCACTAGAGATAAGAGTAAGAACTGACGAAGTGAAAATACAGAATGACAGAATCATTAAGGATGAAAACCATTAAGGTTGGAAAATACCTCCATGATCAAGTTCAACCTGTGATCAATCACCACCTTGTCAACTAAATCAAGCACTAAATGCCACGTCCAGTCGTTCCTTGAACACCTTCAGGGATGGTGACTCCACCACCTCCCTGGGCAGCCTGTTCCAGTACTTGACAACCCTTTCTGTGAAGAAATTGCTCCTGATGTCCAATATGAACCTCCCTTGCAGCTTGAAGCCATTTCCTCTCATCTTGTTACTTGTTGCTTGCGAGAAGAAGCCAACTCCTGCCTTGCTGCAACCTCCTCTTAGGTATGTACTCTCCTCTTCCTCCAAAACAACACCAGGAAGAGACACCTGGCACAGTGAATCCTACCTGGATATTCATGCCCCAGCCGTCTCCATCCTCCTGCACACACACACCCATACCCATGCCTGGATCTCCTCCTCAAATGAACACCTGCAGCCAGCCCCTCTCTCACTCACCCTTTCCACAGCAAGCTGCAAATCAATTCCCAGCATATTTTATCTAATATCTTATCTGCACCTCCTCCTGAAGGCTCTGGGTTTGCACTTAGTAGAAGAACCTCAAGGTTTGGAGGGTATTCTCCAGGTCTCATTCATATACATCCATACATCCAAAATACTCCTTAGGCAGACACCAACAAGCAACAATATGTTTTGTGTGGCCAAACTGAGAGACCTTGGAAGGATTTTGGTCTCATTACTTGGATTGTCAGCACCTCCTGAACTCATACCCCTCTTGCCAAGTCAATCAAGATGCCACATCATCACTAGACCACCTGAAAAAGGCACTGAGAGATGGGCAGTGAGTACAGAAAACTATATGGGCAGGGCTGTGTTATATACATGCTACTGCATTTCAGCTGTAGATCCAAAAAGCTGTAACAGAGGTATCACCTTGCACCAGAACAACCTGAAGAGCTGACCACCACAGATTAGAGCAGCTCAGACTGTAAATGTGGCTTCGTTGCCTAAATGCAGATATCCCGTCTCACCTGGGATGTCCTGGGTGCCCCAGCTGGCCTCTGGCTGCTCAGCCAGGGGGGCACAGATGATCTGCCAGTCCTCTGCCAGACCCACCAGTGTTGTTTGGGTGTCTCAGAGACTTGAGGGCTTCTTGGAAGCTCCTGGCAACCACATGCGGGCAACTAATTCGAGCCCTATGCCAAGAAATGGCAAAAATTCCACCCAGAAGACATTTACTTTCCCAAGAAACCTCCAGCCAAAGAGCCTCACCTCAGTGTTTGTTAATGAGTGCACATGAAAGGAGGGTTTTTTCTTTTCAGCAACCTGTTGATATCAGATTTACCCACACCACCAGTGTGAAAACAAATGCAGAAGGCAAATACTTCCACAGAGAATCTTGCTGCCTCTGGTTCCCATTCCTGCTTTCTAGACACAGGCACAAACCAGCGTGATGTTAACATCCCCTTTACTTTAGAGAAATAATGTGACAGCCCCTAGCACGGCTGTCTCCGGACAGGAATACGAAAGCCCCAGAAATTCCTCTCCTCCCGTCAAAAATCCCTTTGCAAGCAGCCATCTGAGTAGGCGCGGAGAGGGGGAGCTGCGGGAAGGGAAGCGCTCCGACGAGGGACGATGAGAAGAGGGAGGTGGGCACTGCACCGTCCCGGGGGATTCACATCCTCCCGTCCCATTAAGCCTGCAGGCAGAGCAGCCGGAGCTCCGGGAGCAGGCAGGGGAGGGAGATGAAAGGCTCCTGGAAGAAATCAGGTGCAGAGGGTGGGCAGATGCTGCTAAAGAGCAAAGAGACACGGCCAGGCTCATTTGTCTGGAAGGGAACCAGCAGGAACTTTCTTTTTATCTCCGATTGTGGATGTTAGGTTAGTTCCTAAAGGCCACAGCCAGGGTGGACCCCACCGCTCTGCCTCTCCCTGCCTGTACAGACAAGGAAATTGCATCAAGATATTTTTCTACAGGTAAAAAATCCCCCACTGTGATGGCCACGGGCCCATTAACTCCTCTCTGCGTTTGGGACCTGGTCAGACTCTACATCTCCCAGCAGAAACCTGGCTGGGGGATATTTGAGCTGTTTCTCCAACACCAGTTGGACATGGCCAGGTGTTCCTGGGCCAACCCACAGTTCTGCCAGAGCCAGCCCTGCCTGTCTGCACTGACCACTGCCTGGCTCTGCCGGAGGATTAGCCATGCTCCACCTGCTCTGCTTGGGATTTAGTGGGGCACCCCCTTGCCAGGCTGTGTGAGGGGGCACAGCCCCGTCTGTCTCTGTCTGTCTGTCTGCCTGGGGATTAGCCTGGCCCCACCTGGGCTGCCCCCAGCTCTGCTCACCAGGATGGCCCCAATCTGAGCAACTCTCTTCTGCATGGGCTGGTGGGCCACAGCTGTCTGTCCGTCTGTCTGTCTGAGAGTGCTGGATGGGCACTGCTTTGCCCATCCTACTGTCATGTCTGTCCATCTGTCTGGGAGGGCAGCCACACACTGCCATGTCTGTCTGTGAAGGGGTGCTGGGCACAGCCCTTTCTGTCTGTGAGGGACACTGGGCACAGCCCCGTCCATCTGTCTGTCTGTGAGGGGATGCTGAGCGCAACCCTGTCTGTCTGTCTGCCTGTGAGAGGATGCTGAGCACAGCCCCGTCCGTCTGTCCATCTATGGGGGGATGCTGGGCACAGCCCTGTCCGTCCGTCTGTCTGTGAGGGGATGCTGGGCACAGCCCTGTCCGTCTGTGAAGGGATGCTGGGCAATGCCCTGTCCTTCTGTGTGTCTGTGAGGGGATGCTGAGCACAGTCCTGTCCGTCTGTCTGTCTGTGGGGGATGCCGGGCACTGTCCACCCGTCCCCTCCGGCCCCCGCCGTGCCCGGGGCGGGGGGCGGCAGCTGCGGCGGCGGGGAGGGACCGAGCCCGGAGCGGGCAGCCCGCGCCGCGGGGCACCGGCACCGTCCCCGCCGCCCGCCCCTCCACCTTCCCCTTCCTTCTCCTCCCCTCCGACGGAGATTAAAAACTGCCGGAGAGAGAACGGCCGGGATTAGGCCCGAGGCCGCGGGGAGGGGCGCAGGAGCCCGCCCCTCCGGGCAGCCCCCGGCCGCATTGTCCGCGGTGCCAGCGCCGGGCACGCAAAAAAAGCACCAAAACAGCCCCAAAAGCCTGTTTTCAGCCATGGGAGGCGGCTGAGAGGAGGGACTCCCCAACCCCACCACTTTCCTCACCGCCCCGGCCGGCCGGAGATGCGGGACCCCGGCCGAGAATCCTGCTCACCCCCCAAAATAAATCCCACCGAGAAACAGGGACCGCCCCCCCGGCCCCGTTACCGGCGCTGCTTTGCCCGGTGCGGGACAAAGATCTGCGGGAAAGTTGCCGACGGGAACGGCGCTGGAGCGGGGGGAGCAATTTTAGGGAGGGAGGGATCGGTTATCGGGTATTTATTTATTTATTTAGACGGGGGAATTGCCCTGCTCTGGTTTAATTATTTTATTTATAATTATCAAACCGACTTCACTCCCGAGGAAGGGGCTTTGAGCAGGACTTTGTTTAACTTGGGGAAAGGCTCGCAGCGCTCCGCGCATCCCTTCCCCCCCACCCCTCGGTCCCCCCTCGGCGGCCGCGCAAACAGCGCGGGGCTCCGGGGGGAGCGGGACTCCACCGACCCGCTCCTCCTGGGAAAGGAAATGGGAAAAAAAGAAGTACTAGGCAAACCCTTCACAGCCTACGCTCGGCAAAACCACACCTGATCTGCGCATCGAACAAATGAAAGTTTAATTTTTAATGTTTTTTTTATTTTATTTTATTTTTTTAAGTCCGAATAAACGCCTTAAAGTGGAGGCGTCGCTCGGGCGAACGCTGGCGCTTGGCAGCCCCCGGAATGAGCGGGAGGGGGACAGGACTTTTCCCTTGGCTGTGGGGCATGGATTCGTTTGCAAACTGCAGCTTAAGCGCTCCCACCACCCCGCATTGTCCTGCGCTTAAATATCCTGAATTAGGCAGCTCTGAAAAGTCCCTTTAAAGCAGGCGGCGAGGGCGAGCCGCACTCGCACAACTTCTTGGGGTCGTGCTGCCGTTAAAACTGAAAATGATAATAAAAATAATCCTAACACGGACGGGGGCCGATGCTGGCGGGGTCTCCCGGTGGAGCGGGGCGGCGATGCCCGGGGCTGGCGGCGGAGGGGCTGAGCCGCGGCCGGGCAGGGCGGAGGGGCCGCGGGCGCATCCCCCAGCACCTCTCAGGTACGAGCACTTCCATTGACATTGATGTAACTACATTAGAGTTAATGGCAGCAGCCTGGTCCTCATTATTAATTGTCTTTGTGTTTGGATAAAGTATGTAATCTTCTCCTCAACCACACCATTAAAATAGGTTGCCTTTTCAATTAAGAACTGTCTTGAGCACAGCAGTCAATTTTCCTAATGAAGATGCATTATATTTTCACTTTTTTTTTTTTTTTTTTTTATTAATGGGAAAATCCCACGTTTTCATTAGGCGTGATTACGGAGAAAGTACAAGAGGGGGTTTGTCTAAACTAAATGTGGCCCGTGTCGTGTATTAAATACCAGGCTTTTAAATAAATTGAAATTTCATACAGATAAGACGCGAGGTTGGGGTACAAATACGGCCAGATTCGCTTCCTTCAGATTAAAAAAATGCAGGGTCCATTCTTTAAAACGCACTTATCAGATAGAATATAATGATTAAAACAACTACAGTGGACTCTTAGCTGCAATTACTCGGGTAAACTTTTCACTCAGCCCAGTTTGCTTACATTAAACCTGAGGATGATGCTTTAAAATAGACTTGCACTTTCTGCTAATGTGCAGCTTTGGGGAACAAATAGCACAGTTTAATCATGCAGAAACACACAGGAGCCAGAATAGTCTCACAATTAATTTACCAAAATAAACCCGAAGCTGCCTGCATTGTTTAATATTTAGCTTCCACCCCCCTGCTTCCCCTGGAGAAAAACAGCCCTAGTTCTTTAGAAAGAAGGAAGGTTGGGGGAGCTTTGAGGGGAGTTGAGGGTTGGTTTTTTTTTTTTTCTTCCTTTCTTTTTACATAGGAAAAGAAATATTTCATGGCAGGGAAGCAAAGAGTTAAACTTTATATGATATAAAGCACTTGCAGAAAAAGAAAAGAAAAAATAAAAGGGGGGGTGAGGGGGGAGGAGGAAAGCCAGACACTAAGGAAGGGGGGAAAAAAAAAAAGAATAAAAGAAAGTGCGGTGTTTGTGAGTCTGAGAAGCTGCAAGAGAACGGGATCTGGATTTCACTGCAGTGTTATACTTCTGGGATCTTTGTTAGCGGACAGACAGACAGACACCCGCGGCACAAGCCAGACCCTTCTCGCACGGAAACCACCATTACCCGGACACATTTTAAGAAAGAAATAATAATTAAAAAAACCCTGTATTATTCGAAGCTAATTTTAAACTTTCCAACATGAAAAATACCTGCTTGCAAGGGAGAACGAAGTTAAACATAAGAGTAATTCCTTATTCACATGGTAACTACAGTTGGTTTGGGATCTTTTACAAGCTTTCTGCTTGTGGCTTTGTTTGGTTGGGGGGGGGAGCTGCTTTGGGGGGTTCTGGGGGGTATTTTGGTAATGAACATTTGTTTCTTCACCAGCCAGCGGCTAAAGAAGATCTGCAAAGAATGGCAAAGAAGATTTTCGATTAAAACCTTAGCCCATCTCCACGGATTACTTTCTATCGATTCCTATATATATGGCTGCAATTGATGGGCTCTAATTAAAAATCCAAAGAGGGGAGGGAAAAAAATAAAAGTTCTTTCTGGGTCTCAATAAAAGGAGCTTTTCATATACGGGAAATAAAGGTTGTAAAAGGTTACAAACGAAAGACTAGTTTAAAGCTCCTCTGCGGTTTCCTTTTCTTCTTTCTTACAAAACCCCTTTTCTGGCTCTTTCTCTCCCTCCCCCCGCTCCCCCGACCCCTTCATTTCTCCCAAGTTTGCCAACACGAGGGATGCGGGACTGTAACTGTTATTTTAATATCTGGGTTGGGAGCTATAATCTGATTGCTGCAGCAAGCTGCTCATCAAGGTAACTTCATGGCCTGGAGAGAAAAATTATGTAAACTGGCAGTATTAGCGCCTTTCATCAACACACACTCACCCACCCACACACGCACACACAGACTCACACACTCACACGGACACACAGGCACACACCCCTGCCCCAGCCTCCCGCACCGGCCCCCGGGGGACTCCCCGCACCGGCCCCCACGCGTGTGTGTGTCCCCCACACACCCCTCCCCACACAGCCTCCCCCAAATGCTTTTTTTATTTATTTAATACTAATAATTTCTTTTTCTAATTAAAGTTGCTTTTTTGGGGGTTTGTATTTTGGGGGGGGGGGGGAGGAAGGGTATTTCCCCTCCCCCTGCTCCTCGTTGCACAGAAGACCTTCCCTCAGGTGCAAACCCTGACCTCACTTTCTCTCCTCTCGGGGCAACGTTTTTAGGACTTGTCTGGCTCCAGGAGGAGCTGGGCAAATTTCGGATCGCCCCTAAATACCTTCCCCATGCCCTCCTGTCCTTCCCCGGGCCCCCCATCCCAATTATGAACCTCGGTTTCATCTAGGCAAAGATACTGCCTTAATATATACTGGGTTTTTTAATTTTTTTTTTCTCCTTCCCCAAAGGAGGTGAAGGGTCCACCCTCCCCTTCCCAGATACTTGGACAAAAAAGGGGGGATTTTTTTCCTTTCTTTCTTTTTTTAGCATTCCGGCATTTTAAAACGAATCTGACCCTTTCTCGAAGTGACACGTCTTTGGCTTTGCACCCCCAGAAAGGGAGATTTTGGGGTGACAGGGAGTGTCGAACTAAAATCAAAATCAAAATAAAAAAACAAACACCACGAGCCACAAACAAATAAACCCCAAACCCTAAACTAAAATAAACCTCAACCGGCACTTGAATTGCAGATAAACTTCAAGGAAAGTCTGGAATATTTTAGCTAGACACAAATCCGATGAGGGAAAAGCTTAAAAGCGCGTAGCATGCATCGCTTTCCGGAGCCGATCAGAGATACAAAGATGACAAATTATAAATCGGTTCATTTTAGGTTTGGTTGTGGGTTTGGTTTTTTTTTTTTCATTCTTTACTTAACTTTCACCCGACCTGAATAAATGATTTCTTATTTTTTTCCACCCCTTGGTCATAATAAACGCGGGCAGCAGCTCAGCGCGCTCATCCCTGGGAGCGATACACACGGCAATAAAACCACTCGCGAAACGGTCGCGATAGTAAGAAGAGTCGGAAATTAAATCAGAAGAAGTAAAGAGGGTGAAAGAAAAGAGGAGAGAAGAAAGACAGCTATGCAGAGAGAGAAAATGGCTTTGATAACCCGATTGGCATTGGAAAGTTGGAGAACTTACTGAGAAGCAGAAGTTACAGTTTCTTTTCATCCCAGAAGCAGATTTTGGTTCTCTGAGCACAAAGTTCTTAGAGGGCAGAAAATCACACATCTCCACTCACTCCCCGTTAGCCCCAGCTAGTCTGGATCTCTGGGACTGTACCTGCTCTGCAACGCTTTCCAAACGGACCAGGAGAGATTGGAAAGTTTAAAAAAAAATAATTAAAAAAATAATAATTTAAAAAATCGAGATCCTACAGCTGCAACAATTAATATTAAATTTTTTTGCAACTTTTCCCCGAGCTGCAGAAGGCTGAAGGCTGAGGCAGCTGCAAAGTGTGTGCAGGATTGCTCCAAGAAAGAAGGTTCCCCCTTTTTCCCCCTCTCAGATCCAATCTTTGCAAGAGCCATTCCA
>JAWWEU010000158.1:61003666-61016462 GCA_035583155.1 Acropternis orthonyx
CTTTCTGGGAGGAAAGGGGATGGGGGGGAGGGGGGGGGGAAACCCAACCCAAAATCAAGCCACGCCACCCATCCGCCCAGTCCAGCCCCGAGCATCCCAAACCTGCTCCTGCAAACCGCCAGCCCGGGCTGCACCGCCAGCGCTAAAGTCCAAGGACAAGCACGTTGGATAGCATGCAGCCAAGGCTCGGAGAAAGCCACAAAGAGGCGAATTAATTGCTATAACTTCATTAACATAGGTCACCCCGTTAAAATGATCGAGCCGCTGCAGTTTTTTTCCCCCCATTGTCACAAGTGAGGAAAGTGTGTGGGCGCTCCCTCCCTCCGACCTCAGCCGCCTCCATCCTCCTGCCTTTTGCCAGAGCTTTATTTTCGGGGTTCTTTGACTCGGGAGAAGTTGAGTGGGGAAGGGAGGTGCGAGGGGAACATCACGGTGCCCGGCTCCGGTGTGCCCAGTCGGACTCTGCCCGGCGGCAGGAACACCCCAGGCCCTCCTAACCCTCACCCCTTCACTGCTCCCAATTTATTTCGATTAAAACATGTGCACATCCCTATCTGCAAATCCAACGCAATGCTGCTGCTAAGTCCCATTCTACACCATCATCCCTATATATCTTTAAAAATATAATTTAAAATGCATTGATGTCCTCCTGCAGGTGACTCAATTTCCCCTCTACCAGGGGACACTTGGCCCCTGGGAAATGGAATTGGGGTGCAGCCGACCCGTGGGTGCGAGTGGGGGGACCCCGGGCTGGGGGTATCCTGGCACCCCACTCTGTGCCCGGAGAGATTCTCCCCTTTGCTCCCGCGCGTTTCCTCTCATCCAGCTTCACCCTGCTCAGCCAAGGGCTCCTGGCAGGCTCCCTGTGCCCCCTTCACAAATATTTACTTATATATATTAATATCTTTTGTTGTTGTTATTATTATAGCCCCCCTTCAGCTTTTTGCTGAACCCCCCCTTCCTATCCTTCCCCGGGCAATACGCTAATTCCATCTCTGCTGTCCATCACATTAATTTCTACAATGACTTCATCCGCTCCACTCCATAATGTATATTTTTAAACCGAGCAGGTTCCTTTAATGTATATTCTGGTGTCATTTTGGTGGCTGTTATTTCTCTCTGGATTGTCCCCCCGGTACAGCAGCGGCCTGTTTTTTCCTCCCCCTGTGTGTGTTTTTATTATTTTCCCCCTGGCTTAGATGTGTCAATCACTCTCTCCCTGCCATTGGTTGGAGAGTTTGCGTCAAAAAGTTGCCAGAGAGGCGCTTTCTCAGCAAAGCTCCCTGAGAGAGGTAGAGACCTTCAGCTCCAACGCACCCTGCCACTATTATTAAAAATAAAATCACTTTGACCAGCTCCAGCACCGGCTAGCTCTGTATGTACCGAGCCCAGACCCCGAGCATCCCTACACCCCTTTCCTGCACCGTCCCCTCCCCTTTTCCCCCCCATTTATTCTCCTTTTTCAAACATTTTTTCTCACCCCCCCCCTTCACCCCCCCCTTTCCCCCGATGTCGTGGGCATGTGCATGCGGCGAGCTCTCTAACCTCCCGCTTTGTGCTTTCTCTCCCAGCTCAGCCCGAGCTCTGAATTTGGCGAGGATCCGGGAGCAGGTTTCCCCCTTCGCCCCCCAGCCCTGCCCGCGGCTCCGGCGAGGCTCGCAGGTAAGTCCGACCCACTGGCTCCATCCTTCCTCGGGGGCATCGCTGGGCGGGCAGAAACGCAGAGAAAGGGGGATCAAAATCATAATTAATTTTGAAAAATTTATTACTATGATTAAACATCCCATGTGCGGCGGGGGTGCGCCGTGCCGGTAGCGGGGAGCAGGCGGCTCCCGTAGCAGATGCGGGGCTGCCCGGGAGAGGCCGGGCCGGGCCGGGCGGTGGCGGCCCCGGGTCGGGCACAGCCGGTGGCCCCCGGTCGGTCCTCGGCAGGAACCGGGAGCTGCTGAAAGGGAAGGAGAAGGGCCAAAGCAGGGGAGCCGGAGGCGCTCCCCGCCGCCGCCCTCGCCCCCCGTCCCCCACGGCCGCGGCCGGGCTGTCTCCCGTGGGCGGGCGCGGAGCCGCTCTTTCCTACGCGGAGCTGCACCGCGGTTTCGTAGGGTTTTTTCCCGGCCTGTTCTTCTGGCCTGTAGTTATCTCCTGACCTCAAGCCGGACTTCTAAAATTAGAAATAACCGGGGAGAAATTTCTCCCCTCTCTCGGCTCCTACCTGAGACCCACTTCATCCTCCTCCTCTTCCTCGCGATGCGGAGACTCAGCAAAGTAATTTTGCAAAGGTGTTTCTGAGCACTCATGGCCCGGGAGAACCGAGGTGGAAATCGCGGGGAGAGAAATCTTCAAGGCATTTGGGGCCGGAGCTTCACGACTCGGTGTGGGCAAAATGGATGGCGAGAATGGTATCCAGGTCGGAGAAGGGCTGGAGCTGGTTTCCCCCTCCCTTATCTTATTTTATTTTAATTTTTTTATGCCTTGGGAAAGCGCTTCCCAAAGACACCGGCCGGGAATAACGCGTCCCGGCCTCCCTTCTCTGAACCGCACCGGGCTGACAAAGAGAAAGTCGGGAAAAGTCCTTGTGCACCGGCACAAGTTTCTTTAGAATTAAAAACCTCATTCGCCGCTAAGATTTATTTCGATTTTGCCTGCTCAGAGAAGTTGAGGCTTATTATTTATTTATTTTTGAAAAGGTACAACTCTAGTTTAAAAAAAAAATTACAAATGGGGTTAAAAAAAAAAAAAAAAATCAGTTGAAAAATGCGGCGGGGGTGTTGCTGGGAGGCAGAGATGGGTCAAACGGAGGTGGCTGCCCGCCGAGCCCGGCTCCGCCGCTCCCGGTCCCGGAGAGGGGTCGCGGCCGCGGAGCCGCGCGGAGCTTCGGAGGGCGAAGCGCTGGGGACCGCTCAGCAGAGCCGCTGACGGGGCCATCCCCACCGCTTTCGCTCAGGGAGAAAACCCCCTTGCTGTGAAATATCACCCCAAAGCTTCCCTCCAGGGAGGAAAAAAAAGTTAGAATTTGCAAAAAAAAAAAAAAAAAAAAAAAAAAAAAAGAAAAGAAAACCTTAAATAAATTATAATTTTTAAAGATGTCAGAAATTCGTTGGAGGGCGGTCCGGGCAGGGAACTCGGCTTTCGTTTGCAAAACAAAAGACAACAAATTCCCGTTTCTACCTTGGCACCTTCCCTCTTTCTCCTCGGCGGGAGTCCCTCCGCGCCCCGGCCGAGCCCCCCAGGCCCCCGTGTCCCCCCGCAGCGCGGCCGGGGGCAGGGGCGCAGGCTGCGCACCCGGGCGCGGATCGCTGCCCCGCATTAATCACCGGGGCGAGCAGCGGAGCCGGGGCCGGTGGCCCGTAATTAGGGAGCGTGTGCCGCCCGGATTATCTCGTTAGTTTATCAAGAAAACATTTATTATAATTAATTCTCGGACGGGGTAATTATTATTGAGCGAGGGCAGAGCAACTGGTAGCCGGGATCTATGCGGAGCGGGGGGGTGGAGGAGGAGGAGGGGGGGGGAAAGGTGACAGATTGCGGAGCGGAGCCGTTGCTCCGCGGGCTGCGGGGAGGCCCCGGGATGCGCGGCCGCGGCCGAGGGGCTCCGCGGGCGGCCGCGCCGGGCTGGCGCCTCGGTGGGATGCCGCCGAGTTTAACCGAGCGGTGCTTTGGCCTTGCTTTTTTTTTGGAGGAGGTGTTTGCGCCTTTTTTTTTTTTTTTTTTTTTTTGTTGGTGTTTTTTTTTTTTTTTTCATTTTCATTTTTGTCTTCATGCAATTCATGCTATGGAAACAAAAAAATAGGTTTAAAAAAAAAAAAATCTTCTACAGTTTTGTTACATTTTGGCCGTAGAAAAAGCCTGCATCTCTAGTACAACTCCAGAACCATGAAGAATCATCCACAAAACCTGCATGGAGCGAGTTAACTTTGTCCAAATGAGAAGGTCTTCTATGCCTGCACAGTTCCACACAGATGTTTATTAGCCATCAATGTTCATCTCCATCTTGCCTTGTCAGGTCACTCTGACTGCCTCTGTTGGCATATATTTAGCAATGACTGGACTTTCTTTGCAAAGATCTGCATGTAAAGAATACAATCAGTACTTGAGCTTCTTCCCTGTGCTTTTCACATCAAGCTTGGCATCTTAGTTTTAAAAGAAGGAGGAAAAGGTGAAATAGCTACATGCAGAGGCAGCCATATTCTTCTTCAACAGGTTTTTTTTTTTCCATGCAGTCAGCCAGACTGAGACCTCTCTACAGTGTGTCTGAGTATTGCTTTCAGCTTAAAATAGGTGCCCATGCAAAGTTTCATCCTACTGTGCTTGTTTGCTCAAACTCCTGCAGGGTTCCTATGGCTCAAAAATATCCTGAGAAAAGCAAAATCTTCCATCGTTGGCATGTTTCAGCATCGACTAAATGCCTAACCCATTCCATACAGAGCCAGTAGATCCACCATTAGCCAAAATAAGCATATGCTAGCAGGATGCACCAGGAAGGAATCTGGTGCATCTACCCTTCATCCTATGTACTGATACCATGCAGCACGTATGGCCCACCAGTACTACGCCAGTGCCTGCCTATGTCATCTGAGTGCTATTTAGGAGTGTTGTCACCTAAGCATCAGTAGTAACACCGTTTCCAGCAGGTGCTACTGTGAGACATTGCATCTTCAGACTTAGTCACCAGGACTATATGCAACATAGCATAGGCTAATTGAAAATAAAGCTTTTTAGACCATTCTCTGCTACTGATCCATGCTACAAAATAGATGGGATGGGAGACCAAGAACGTCTCACTGGACTAGGAGAGCTGTAGGGCGCAGACACTGAGGATAATCCTATCGCTTTTCCACTTATGCCAGCTATGCTGTTAAGGCTCCGTGACATTTCGTAACCTTCATTTAAAAGAAAAATGCAAAGTACAGCATTGGATCAATGACAGAATGGACTAAGAATGAGGTCAACATTGTAGCCAGTTCAATAGCATCTGCATGCATGGACATGCCGAGAGTAGTATCACTTGCAACGTGACTCAGAAGGCCGTTGAAATATGAACAAGTTTAAAATATGTACATTAAAAAAAAAAAATTAAAAAAATCGTTATTTCTCAAGGATGGTCAGGCTATGTAATTGATCCTACAGGCAGCAACATGGTTGTACCCTAAAAAAAAAAAGAGTCAGTGGGAGGGATTTTCTATGTCTCCGTTGTACATTCAGGCATACCTCTCCCTTCCACTTCATGCATTTTGACCTCAGGCAAAATTAAGGTTTCTGGTATCTTTGGGGGCAGGAGGGGGAAAAGGCAGCATAGAATTTATTTAGTTGCTATAGAGATACTACTCCTTTGTTCTCAGCATTAAAAAAAAAAAAAAAGAAAGAAAAAGAAAACAAAATTGCATGCATTCAGTTTCCCTCCCTCTCCCCCCACCCCCGCTTCTTTTTCAGACATGCACGTAAACAGCTCAGCAAGTGTACAGAGAGTTGCACAAACTGTGGATGAAATTCTGTTGGAACAACACTTAAGATGCTCTCAACGTGTTTCAAACAGGCCAACAATATGCTGACGTATATTACTCTTTAGCCAACCAGCCTCTGTTTCATTCAGTAACGAGAGGCGGTTGCAGTGCATCGTGAAAACCATACATTCCCCATCCCAAAGGATGTGCCATTTGGAGTGTTCCCCTGATCCACTGGAACCACCTGAACTCGCCCAGGCTGAATGAACACGGCCAATGCTTATCCAATACAGAATCAAGTAAAATGCTTTGCTACAAAGGTAAATTTTAGAGGATATACTTTCATATGAAAGTCTTGTGATCCTACTGTATCTGTTGATGATAAGCTTTAAACTTATAAATACATACACTATCTATAACTGGCATTTACTATAGCTATTGCCCATCATACAATGGCACGTGGGAATTCCATACTCCATACTCAGTGTATGGTTACATCATACAATCTTTGCAGTTTTAAAATATTGACTATATCATATGCTATATACAGTACACCAGTGATAAACACTGATTTGAAGAGAGAGATTTCTTTTCCAATTTTCCCATTCCTTATCAACTTCGATGCATATAGATGTAACTCTAATTTTGGCTTGCATGGTTTCCTCACATTAAATTATTTAAATGAAACAGCCTATTTTAAGAAGGGAAGGGGTTTATTCATATGATTTGACTTCTGTTGCTAAATAGATTACTCTGACCATTAGCAAACTAAAATGAAGTTACTTCTGAGATATTTGTAGCTGTCAGAAGTCTGAGAAACTAACTCATAATGATTTATTTACGGAAGGATTTTAGATGGATTATTTTTGCAATTGTAAGACACCTGTGCCAACAGATGTTCATGCTTTTCTTTCTCTGTTGAACTAAGCAGCTCTGAATATCCAAATAATTTGATTTAGTGCTTTGTAAGGGTAGCCGAATAATAATTTCGTATTTCTTGAGAATGTTTTGCTTTTGTGTTTTATCTCTTCTGTCTGCCACCTCCAAGTCTGTGCTCCTCAGAGGTTGGTAAGATCTGTGAGCTTTCCAAGTGGCAAACCGTCATTGCTATGAAATGTTAATTGGTCTCTCCTGAGAGAATGGGCTAATTTAAGGACATAGTAGAGCATCCTCCACTAAAGCTTACTGCACCAGCTGGGGTGGAAGACTCAACTGCCTAGCATAGCTGCATGGGTTAGTTACAGCTCCTCAGGCTTTTCTTTCTGAAAGAAATAGGTTAGAAACTCCAAATGCAGACATCAGGTGGTGGTTTCCAGCCCAAACGTGCATCTCTACAGCAAGCGCACTATCGCGTGCTACAGCTACAGCTGACTTTCTCTTATTTATTTAAAACGAGTGCTGACTACATGGTTACAGGACCCCAGCTACATACCCTTTCTTATTCCTCCATCAGGCGGGCAGGGATATTCCCCGGTTGATAAGAGGAAGCAGGGTCCATATCTCTCCCGAGTGCCAGAGCGGGTAAAGGGCAGGCCCTCATCAGGCGTAATAGCCTGGTCTATGTGGGGACAGTCTTCGTTTGCCAGCGCCGCCTTGGCCACCTCACCATTCAGTTTCGAATCTTCAAACATATAAGCAGAAGGCTATTGAAACACTATGCACTGTTTATTAGATTTCCAGCTGCAAATTAAGGGTTCACAGCTAAAGACTGCCATAGCGACACTATAAAAGGTAGCACATCTGTCCTAGGCACTGCGTTCATGTACACTGCACCAAAATAAAATAAAGTCTGTTAAGTGGGAGGAGAAACAGAACGCGATCACATTAGGTGTAACAGCAGCCACCTATACGTCGGCACAGAGGGGCACTTTCAGAAACGGGCGTGCATTGGTTCCTAGTCCTGCGAGCAGAAGACTGCGGTTAGAAATCAGATTATGTTTTCGCATGACGTCGGATGGTGCATGAATGACCTGTTTGTCATGGAGCCTACTGTCACTCAGAGCTCTGGAGAGGCAGTGGACTGTGAGTTGTGTTTTAGTATTTGAGTATATTCTGTTTGTGCTGATTTATACCTGTGTGCAGTATTACTGAGGGGGAAATTCCTGCTCTTCCCCTCCCCAAAATTTACCGAGATGCTTCTATAGCATTTCCAGTATCAGTCATGCAGAATGGCTGTACACGTTTTAGACACACAGAGTACATTACGTATGGAAATACAACAGCAGAATGTGGATTTAGAAAAAAACCAATCCATTTTCTGATGTTCTCCTCTGAAACACATACAGTATTTGCAATGCTAGCACAGGACACTACATACAGAAAACACTACAGCAGGCCACGAATCTGGAAATTGGACAGAGTAAAATTTACTCTTGGCTGTAAATAATGAAAACAGTTGCCAAATTTGCTCATTTTGCTCCACACGTTCCCATGAGGATAGACTGAGAATCATATGTTTTCTCTGTGTGACTGGTTTTACATTTATAAAACAATTTTAAGTGCTATTTAGTGTCATATTTGTTTTAGGGTTTTAAAGTGCAAATTAGTGTATTGAGAATATACTCGAAATATGGCACAGCTCAATATGAGTATTTTGGTTGAAGGGAGGAAAAAAAGTCAAAGTGTGCTTTCTGAAGCTCTGCAAATGTGAACTGAGTGGTACTGGCAGCATCCTACACCTCGGTTGCACAATGCTTATTACCTAGACACTGTAAGGCAATGGGTGATCCTGCAAGTCTTTAAGAAAAGACAAACTCAACGGATAGACTTAATTTCAGTGCCACTTCTAGATTCACATACTAGCTTGTTCTGAGCGCTACATAATACTGTCATTTATTTTTCAATTATTTTGAAGCCAAGTAATAAAACAAGCCCAAAAGAAAAAAATACATTAGGTGGGGTTTGAAGAGATGATTCTGATCCTCTGATGGACAACATAGATGAGTAGAAGGCAAAAACATTTTGAAGTTATATTTGTTTCTTTTCATACACACACACACACACACACGCATATGAACACACATGTATATGACACACCTATCATGCACCAGTAATTGCATTCTATGCCTTTATTTTTCTTCTATTTAGATGTCACTGGCTTGTCATAACATAAACAGTATTTTCTCGCCTCTGCCTATTTTTTTCTCTGTGCAGAATCAGGGAGTTATTTCCCGAGAGAGGGAGGTACTAATGTTTTGTGAGCAACGAAATAATTAGGTCTCTCAATACATTAAAAAAAAAAAAAAAGGCAAAAGTTATAGGTGCTTTTTAATACTTGTGGACACTAATTTCAATAGGCTTCTAAAGTTTTAAGATTCCTCTGAGTTGCAATTCCTTTCTGTTCATAATACTCACTGCTGTTTAATACCACTCTGCACAAAACCATGGCATGGCTGCCATAGTAACCATGACATTGCAGGTACTGAGCCATTGATTTGAGCATCACTTAACTGTGTTTGGGGAGAGCTGCAGTCCTCTGGGGATGAGCAAAGAACTGGGCTGCTTCCTAAGCCTCTACTGCTACAAGCTGATGGCTCTAGTGTTGAAATGAGGGAGGCAGCTGTGTCAGCTGAGCTCTACATTGAAATCTTTGAGACACTCACTGCTGCTCCTGAGCCCAGGCTTGCAAACTAGTTAGTGGTGGAGTGGGAATCGATCCGTTTCAGGAGCACAAAACATCTCCAGGCAGAGTGGTTGTGGGTCAGACCGCTCACTGGTAACAGCCACTGATCCTTTTGGAAGCAGCTTTCAGGCTGTGTTGTGCTTGAATGGCAAGAATATTAACCGTCTTCAAATTAATTTCTTAAATTGCATTATAAATCCCTACCAAGTCGAGCTGGAACTTGCTCTTGCAGCCCCCTCAGGGTCCCTTCACGCTGATGAATTTTTTTCTATGCTTGTTGAAAATCCACAGCCTTGTTATTTTATTTCTATTCAAGAGGAAGAGAACAGAGTAGCTGGAGATGCAGACAAATTACTGAACTATCCTACTAATGTCCCTTGAACATTACGTGCATGGGCCGTGCCTTAGGGTTCCCATTCTGGATAGTAATGCTAATCCACAATGACAATTTGGCTAAATATTTAGGAAGCAGAGAAATTACCAGCACAGTAGACTGCATCTGTTGCTGGTGTATATAAAAAAGTGTTAAGTAGAGTAGTTGTGTTCTGAACCACTGGCTTCAGCACCTAATTCTCTGGGGGTAGGACTCAACAAGCACTTGGTACTTACTATGTGATTAGTCTGTCATGGGAATAAAGAAAACATCTCTGATGTCTCAATCCACAGAAGTTCTCATTGTTTTCATTAGCACATCTACATGCTGGACAATTTTAGGAATTAGATATAAAGATGGAATGAAATTATGGTATTTTAGGTTGGTTGGTTTCTCAAGTTTCCATTTGCATGTTTGCTTTTTCCCAGATTGACCATGTGTTTGAGAGAACTCCAGATGAAACAAAACAACTGCAACCATTGCTGTCGAGTGACTACCAGTCTAGTTATACTAAAGACAGCTACTTCTAGGTGCTTAAAACTTCGAAGGCTTGATTCTGGCCTGCCAAGTTCACATGAGTCTTTCCATCCCTCATAGCTGAATCTGAATTAGGCTTGTACAGCATTTTTGGTTGTTTAGGGTCTGTTTCATGAAGAAAAGTCAATATTATCATCTCTGTTCTACAGACGGGTAAAACTACCATACAGTGAAGTGACTTGCCTACTGCTATGTAACTGCACCAGCTTTAAACATTCTCCTGCAAAGATTTGGCTGAGAGGCTAAAGAAAGTATTCAGCATATTTCCCAGGTAAGTAGTTTGTTTCACAACTACCTTATTTGTGTGGTTTCTGCTTGAGTATTTTTTCCTATCTCATCCGTCTCCCCACCCAAATGCTTTGGGTGTTTCCAAGCAAAACAGGAGAGCTGCTGGATTTTGCATTAGTATCCTCTGCTGACTGTGGAGAAGCACAGCAGAGACTGCCCATGTACCTGCCTCTGCATGGCTCCTCTCTTGCCACAGCCAGTGGCTGCAAACACTCACAGTGGCTTTACCAGTGCTGCTGGTTTTGATTATAAGAGTCTGACACTGAATCTCCAGTTGTTTGAACTGCACCTTCTGTTCAGAGTATCAGTGATACATTTATTGATCTCAATCTATGCTTGGACATGCAGCACTTGTACAGAAATGGTTCCTGCACTGGGAAAGTCACCCCCAATCCTCTTCCCTTAAGCAAACGCTGCCACTCTCCAACAGCTGCCAAGAAACAAGTTCCTGGTCTACCCTTCTTACTTTAGATATCTTCAGAAATTAGGTGTGGGCCAGGAATGGTCACAATTCATTCACACTGCTTCCTCGTGGTTTTGTAGCTGTGCCCCCCTGCCCAATCCCCCTACCTATTTATCCCCCATGTGTCTACAGACCTGTTCAGTGGTCACCCCACAGACCAGATGAGCTGACAGGCACTCTCAGGGTGGACCGTTTTCTGTGTTTACACCATTGGAAATCCAGTGCCTTTTCCAGTCCTCATAGAAACTTCTTCAGATTGTAAGCACTTTGACTGCGACAGGGCTGAGAGAAACCCCTCAATTCATACCATGGTACCCATGTACAACTAGTTACCCATGAGTCAATATCTGACTACATGGACCATGACAGATTCTTTCACATTGTGCTAAAGAAGATGGGGTCTTCTCAGCCCTAGATCAGAAACAGCAATTAAGAGACAGTGCTGTTTTTTTGGTCACACTAGGTCACTGACAATCTCCTCCAGAAGAACAGAGACTATCTTCCTCCCAGCTACCATTATTTAAAGATTGAAAGAGACAAGGACACAGTTTGAGTACCTACCACTTCCCTGAGGACCATTTACCATTCCACAAAGACTCAGGTGACTTCAAGGCTCTGCAGCCCTGTTAAAAGGGAAGGGGTGGACAGGCAGGAAGGAGGCAGGAGCAGTTGAGTGCAAGCCAGGGCCAGAACTGAGAAAGTAAGTTGCTTGAAAGATGAAGATCTTGCTACTGGGGAAACCTTGTCTGAGTAAAGTTACGTTCCACACCACCACTCCATATATAACTGAAAATTAATCTATAACTTGTCTAGATTTCAACCATGCTCTTATAGTCCTGTATAAAAGACCCTAAACCTAGGATTGCTGTCTGTGGCTAGTCCCACTCCTGATCAGTTGAGAGTGTCCTTTGGTTCTCCATCAGAACTTGAGGGTCATTTTTATTTGCTCATCTTAAACCCATCACTAACCCTAACACACAGAGTAGCTGCCTGAAGTGTCTTAGGAAGAAGGATCCCCATGAGGTCCCTAACAGCAGAGACTTTTAATCCAACTGGATCCCTGAAAAAAGAATTGGTACGTTGTCCACTGAATTAATTACTCTTCTCTTCAGTTCTCTCACACTTTTCTGCTGACGTAAAAGGGCTGGTACTCTGGCAAACATTAGCTGTGTCATATTATGCTGGCAATGGAAAACTCTTCTTGGTATGATGGTTTTCCCTGGCCCTAGGGCTAGTGACAGAAAGGTACAGGAGCAGAGGTGTCACGGCTAAAGTGAGCATGGAGAATTGCTGCTTCTCTTAGCTACAAGCCTATTAGCTGGAAGTGGGAAGTAGAGCGGCCGTGAGGCTGCTGGAGGACAGATTTTTCATCTGCTTTTATTCTAAAAAAAATGCAAAGATTTTACGTTCCTTTTTGCATCCTAGTTTTGCAGCATCACTTTTGCCTGATACTTCTTGTGCTAAGCAAATGATTATGATGAAGAGTATGTATCCAAGTATTCAAAGATACTTACTTTGATTTATGGAGGTGTTAAGAGCTGTTCGTCATCTGAAAATACTCACTGGCTTTATCCCTAGATTTCACCTTCTGAGTCAGCCAGCTGGGGAAGATACCCCACTGGACCTGTTGTTTGTGAACAGAGAAGGACTTCTGGGTGATGTGATGGCTGGGGGCCATCTTGGGCATAGTGAACACGAAATGATAGACTTCTTGATTCTCAGAGAGTAAGGAGGGGGATCAGCAGAACTTGGTGCTGACTTGGTGCTAGCTTGGACTTACAGGGCCAGACTTTGGCCTGTTTAGAAGACTGGTTAACAGAGTCCCTTGGGAGGCAATCCTTAAGGGCAAAGTAGTCAAGAAGGAGAGGTGCAGGATGAGGCTGTCCCCTTGTGCCAAAAGAGGAGCCAGTGAAAGAAGCCCAGCCTGGCTGAACAGAGAGCTTTGGCTGAAACTTGGGAAAAACATGCAAGCTTATCACCTTTGGAAGAAGGGGCAGGAACTCAGGAGAACTACAGGGATGTTGTGAGATTATGCAGGGAGAAAAACAGAAGGGCTAAAGCCCAACTGGAACTTA
>JAWWEU010000158.1:61025660-61082720 GCA_035583155.1 Acropternis orthonyx
GAGAAATAGAAAGACAGAAGGGAAGGAAAAATGCAAGTTCCAGCTGCTTGGTCTGCCTGGTGTCTCTCTGCTGCTGTTGCTGCTTCTGCACCTCTGTGATGGGGTAGAGCAGAGGGAGGTGATGGCAGTGGGGAGAAGAGGTGGTGAAGAGATAGACAAATATATAAATCCCACACAAACTGTTAAAATCTGCTCTGAGAGTCAATTTTGACTTTTAGGCTCATGAACCATTAATAAAAATCTCCTTACACTCAAATGGCTCTCAAATGCTGTGATAGAGGATTACAAACTCCTAATGGAGATACTGTATGATCAAATATTCCCTAAGCAGCGAGGTCTAACGTGCTGGGGGTGGCCAGGCCACCTGATTATCAGCTTATCAGCAAATACTTCTTAGTGTGGGATGCACCAAAAAGAAAGGGTCTTCCTCAACGTGGTCCCTTCCCTGTTCTTCATTCAAACAGGTTGGGGAATGGCATCATGTGGTCTGGGGGCCATAAGATGTCTTGTGACAATGATGTCCTCACTCTGTCATGGGACTTGACCTTGGTTTCTCTTTTCCTCTGTTAGAGGTGCAGTGCTGGAGGTATCAGGGGGGCTTCAGGCTCCCAGTGCACAGAAAACACCTTTCTTGATCCCAAATACCTCTTGATGACACACAACCCTCACCAGGATCAAACCACTGTACGTGATGTATAATTACTTGATAATTAAATCTGAAAGGCTGAGACAACCTCAGTATAGGGAGAGGAAGAGGAAAGGAGGTGACTGTGAAACTGGAGACCTTCTTACAGAGCTCCCACCAGAGCTAATTGATGGCAAAACTGGACTGTATTTCTGTTGTTTTCTGGTTCACTCCCTACCTCCCCTCACACTCTCATGGGTAGGGACCCTGGTATTTATTCTCATGTGGATGTTGGTAACCAGAGGTGTTATATTTCTGCCAGAGCTGCTGATGCTTGGAAAATGCAGCATCTAACCCACCATGGGAACCCTGTGCCCTGAGAGAGTCTGGGATCAGGCTGGAGAGGGAGGAGAGGGCATAGGGGAGCAAGGAGGGCAACTTCTATCAGAAAATACATTTTAAAAGTCCTTTCTGATCTGTAACCTTCCCAACAGGAACTGTGTTTTGTGTGTGTGTACAACACCCAGCACAGAGGGGCTGTGGGACTCTGCTGCCACTCTTCTTCAACACTGTCACCACTCACAGCCAGCTAGCAC
Source organism: Acropternis orthonyx (assembly GCA_035583155.1). NCBI lineage: Eukaryota > Metazoa > Chordata > Aves > Passeriformes > Rhinocryptidae > Acropternis > Acropternis orthonyx. The sequence goes on from JAWWEU010000158.1 coordinate 61,026,882, forward strand.
ATGATTTAGCTCCCACTTTCCTGAAGTAATGACACAGGAGAGTTTTCAAGATTTGGAGAGTTTTTGGCTTTCCCCGAAGAGAGTTTTGGGGTCGGGATGCCAATGCCAAGCAGAACTTTCCTCCTGACCTGCATTGGTTCACTTGTGACTTTTTGGTAAGGCTTGGCATATGCCTTAAGTTTCCAAGCACCAGCCTTGGGATGCAGGAAGGATGACCAGACCAGGCTGTCTTTCTCATGCCTCCCCTGCCAGAGGGAAGGGGCAGTTCCCTTGTTCACAGTGTGTTTCCCAACAAGGTCAGATCCTCCTGCATTCTCATTCCTTTTACAAGTGACAAATCACTTTTGCTTTCAGATGGATTCAAGCAGAGGTGAAGCTGATTTATCTCCTGGTGTCACCATGAAAAGCAAAGCGTCCCTCCATCCATGCAAGTTGGCCCCTCTGTGCCACAGTTGTGGAAGGACAGGTAACTCTGGTCTCTGTCTGATTTTTGGAGACCCCAGAGGCCACTGTGGCTCCTCTATAGGATGTAGTGGTGCCCCAGGTTTTATCCTTTAGGATAATCAGGCTTCTCTCCCATTAAGAAAATATGTGGAGCCACGCCCCAGGGAAGCCTGTCTGGGGAGTTACTGCAGTCTGATTCAGATGAGGGTGTTTGCCCAGGGGGCTGAAGAGCTGCAAATGAGGAATGTGGTGAGTTGTGAGATCGTTCATTGAGTAATGAGTGTGTCTGTTGGGTTGTGAGGGTGTTCAATGAGTGGTGAGGTTGTTCCTTCAGTGTCAAGCAGAGGAGGAGACATGAGCCCTAAGCCCTCCTGAGCCCTGAGCCCTCCTGACAGCGGTGAGGTTGCAGGAACTGGGGTGGTGGAACGCTGACAAGTGTGATGGAGTCTGGTGGGAACCCAAACAGCTTCAGTCCTGGGTCAGTGGGGGAATAAGGGCAGGGATGTTGCCCCTGAAACCCTGGAAATCCCCAAATCAGGTGTGAGAGGAGACCTGTACTGAAATGATGTTGTCCAGTCTTAGGAGCTGGCTTTGAAACTGAAAGTGGAACATTAGGAAGGGTTCAAGAAGAGCCAGGAAAGCAACTCAAGGAGTGGGGAACCTGCTTGGTGGATGACTTGTGGGGATTCTGTCAATATATGAGTTACCCAAGAGAAGGTTGAGATGATATTTTTGGTGAGTGCAGGATATTACCTGGAAGACAAAAGCATGTATTTACCCATCTGGCAAAAGTATGCAAATTGACAAGTTAAAGTAAGGTTAATCCAGACTCGCCATCTGAGAAAAATAAAAGTTAGCAGCTGAAACAAATGGCTTTAGGACATGGAAGCTGCGCAGGTTTTTTAAAGTGTTACAGTCAAATACCTGTGTTCCTTTCTAAAAGAAAATTTAGTAGGAATTTGCCACTGCCCATAATGACTTAAAATACAAGATGACACTTCCTTTATGGCAACCATCCAAGTTATTCTCACGTTTCAGGGCTATGTGCAGGACTTTTTAGAGGATGGAATATTCAGCAGATGGTTCCTGGGGAAATTTGCATCTGGATCATCTCCGGTCATGGGAAATCGAACACAGCTGGTGCAGGAGAGGGCTGAGAGCTGGGCACCAGGGATCAGGGCACCAGTGGTACAGGTGGCCTGTGCTACTGGGATCTGTGTTACGGTGGGACCTCCAGACTGATGGCTCATCCAAGACAAGTGTGGCAGAGGCATGGCACGTTGTCCGTGCCCAACCTTTCCCATATGTGTGGAACAGGCCATCTGTAGTGGAACAAGGACACTCTCCCACTCCTGTTGTAATACTGGGATCCCTAAGGTAAGCCAGGATAGGGAAATATCTTGCAAGAATTTCCTGGAGCAGTGTGGGTCAAGCCTGCTGCACCTCTGCTCTTTCTGTTTTCCTTTGGCTTCTCTCCCTCCCTCTGCCCCGCTGCCAGAGGGACTGAGGACACAGTGCCAACCTCTCCAGGTGTGCAAACTATCCACCTCCTTTGGCAGGTACTGCCAGGGGCAACCCACACTGCTGAAGGGCTGCCAAAGCTCCTTTCTGACTCATGGTCTCCCATACCAACAGTGAGAGAGGTGACTGCAGAAGGGGTCACAGCAGGGACAGCTGAGTCTCTTTCCCTGTTTTTAGGGGGGTGCCTTCAGCATTTTCCAGGCTGCCAATGCTTGATGGACCATCCAGGGCTGCTACAAGTCTGTGATGTTGCAAGGGATGGTGGTGGATTGATAGAAAATGAGTAAAAAACAGCATGCTGGAGCTATTTGGAATTTGATGGGAACAGCTGTGCAGATGCAGAGGTCACCCTGAGGCATCACACTGGTCCCTGTATAACTGAAACCAGAATTAGAGCCCTGTATTGATGCGACCACAATAAAATAGCCCCTAGAGATGTCCAATTTCCTAGGGAAAATCCTAGTCTCTGACATTTCATTTTTTACTTTGGTGGCATCACTGGCCTGTTGAGCCTCCCCTCACCACCTGCCAATGGGTCAGGCTGCAAGAATCAAAGGCAGAAAAGCACTGAGCAGGACCCTGGGGTGCCAAGGGACACGGAGCTCCCTCCTTGCCAGGGTGGCTCTGCAGCATCCATTTCTCACACACCTAACCTGGGGCCTAAACATGATGCAGGGGGAGCCCTCATGGCTGAGGAGGTTTTTATGGCTCCATGGCTTTTATGCTTCTGTCTGCAGTGCCATAATTGCCTCAACCTTTGCACAGGTACTGCAGCAAGCAGTTGTTATTACTCAGCCACGGCCTTTAATATTTGCTGTGAGATGTCTGGTCCTTTTTAAGATTTCTAGGAGGCTGAGATTTCCTAAACCCCGGAGCTGAGCCTTGCAGAGGGTATCCTTAGCCCTGTTGGGATGGGGGAAAGCAGAGATGTTGATGTTCCTGTGCCAGACGCAGCCCCTCAATGGAGCATGGGGCAAATCACAGAACTGTGGAATGGTTTGGGTTGGAAGGAACCTTAAAGATCATCTCGTTCCACACCCCCTGCCGTGGGCAGGGAACCAGCCGTGTCTGGCACTTGGGCACAGAGGAATCGAGGTGTTGCAAAAGCAGGAGATGGGCTGAGCTGCAGCAGGAAAGGGAGTGTGAGACAGAAATCAGCTGCGGCACCCCCTGGCAGCACCAACGACGTGAGGGTCTCCTGATAACCAGGGAATCCAGCGATGCTTGTGGGCTCATACTGGGAATCTGTGACTGTAACTGTCCCCATCAGCATTAACAGCCAGCCTCTCTATTAGGCAGCGATTAGATATTACACAGGGTCAAATTACTCATGGAGACCGGGCATGATGTGCTTAGTTTTTATTTGTCCTCAGATCACGGCGATAATTCTGGATCCAGCCACACCAGCCTGTTCTGGGAGCTTTAAAACTGAAGCAGTGACAAGGCTGCCCCTCGGTTTCCAGTGACTTATGCAAGAAACCAAACACACGAGAACAAAAGGACAAATGGAAAACTGAGGTCTCAGGAATGGAATTCAGCCTTCTTTTGGTTTGCACCGAAAGAGAAATGCAAGAAATGCGATGGAGTGTCAGGAGAGGGGAGGGAGGGGGTTGTCCTGATTAGATCTAATTTCCTACCTGTTTACTGTAGGCATTTGCATAATGATCACCCTGCGAAGAGTGGTTAGCATATGCTAACACCGATTCTTGCACCCGTTAAAACACAAACCCCAGGCAAGCTGCTGCTGTTTACAGCACATCTCTTCCTCCTGATTGCATCCCAGGGGATGCGGCCAGTGGTGCCCCCACTACCTGAGGTGGCTGGAAGCCTCTTCCAGATGTCATCAGGACAGGATGCAGAGAGATAAACACAAAGTGGTTTATTTTCATCCGTTATGAAATATCGCAAGGCTGAGAAAGACATCTAAAGGTTTTTCAGGAGCTGGACTTGATGATCCTTGTGGGTCCCCTCCAACTCAGGATATTCTATGATTCATTTTCCATTTTAGTTCCTTGTTCAGTGTTGGAAGAGAGGGACTTCTCCAATACCACATATTCCCAGCCCAAGCACTAGCTTGACAAGAGCTGCTGATAGATTTTGAGTCAAGGACAGTGATCCTGTCCTCACCAGTTACTGGAAGCCAGAAGAATACATGTTTCACCAGAACTTTCACCAAAACAAATCTTCATGCACTGCATGACAGTTTACAGACCTTCACCCTGTCCTGTTGAGCTTATTTGTAAATAATTTGCTTTCGGTGAGGGCAGGCACAAGTGTGCCGTTGTTTTGGAAGAGTTTCTTGTCAGCTGAATGACAAAAAAAAAAAAAAAAGATAAAGGAGAGGGATGCAAGGCAGACAGGACTGTGCTGTTGCCAAAGGGTGGCAGAGGATTGCAAGGTTTGAGGAGCCAGGCAGTGAGGTGTCAGCAAACAAAGCCAAGTTGGTTCACCTTTCAGCAGGTCTGTTCATCACTTCCCTTCGACAAACAGGGTCGTGATGTCCTTCCCCACCTCTCTTTCTTCAGTGCCTCCCACATGTGTTTTCAGTCACACAATGCTCCTTTAGCTGCTGCAAGACTTGTGCTCCCTCCACATGCACATTTTTTTAATGAAAGATTTTCAGTAGCCTGAGTGACTCTGATAGCTTAGACACCGATTGCTATGCCAGCAGATCTCTGGGAGAACAGGATTATCCAGGGAAGGATGCATGGAGCAGGTGAAAGGCAGTCACCTCTCCCCTGGGATGGAGCAGCCCAGCACATTGTGGGTGCTTCCTGCTTTGGATAGACTTGTTCTTGTCAAATTGACATTGGCTGCTTCTTGTTAGGCAGTATTCTGCATAAACTGGATAGTCATAGACTGGAAAAGTATAGAACAATTCAAGTTTGGAGGGACTTCGAGTCTCCAGTCCTAGATCCTGCACTAAAGCAGAGAAAACTTCAAGGTTAAATCTCATTGCTTTGGTCAAATTTTTAATATCTCCAAGGATGAAGATTCCCCTCAGGTTCTCTGCTCCCTGTCCCAGGGCTTAACTGCTCATGTGGAGGAGAGTTTTTACCCATCTGTTGTCTGTGATGGAGAGGGGACCTTGAGGGATCACTGACACCTCCAGCATGAGCTCAAACCTCTAGCTGAGTAAGGGACCATTTGCCCCAGCTGCCTCAAGCACTGCTGTCTCCTGCTTGTGCCCACAACAGAGAAATACACCTTAGAATCACCAAATCCTAGAATGGTTTGTGTTGGAAGGGACCTTAAAGATCTTCTAGTTCCAGTCCCCAGCAACATGAATTACCTAATGTTTTTCACTGTTTAGATTTGGAAACTGAGGGATTATAACTGAGTCCATTCTGTGCAGTGGTAGGACCACGTGCTCTTTTGTTCTGTTCTGCTTTGTGAAGCTCTGAAGCTCCTTTGAGCAATCCCACAGTGTGTCCCCCAGCAGGGATATCCATGGATTTCGACCTCCAGTCCACTCCTTTGGCAACTGCTGCTGGACCCACCTCCCTTTCACACCAAACTTCCTATTGATCCTCCACGGTGTCTGGAAGTTCTTTGGGACATCTGTAAGGGTGTTCCAGGGGTTCCAATAACACTACACTGGCCCAAGGACAGCAGACATGGTCTTGGTGCCTGTTGTATCTCAGAGTGGCATTGTCTTCTCTGTGTCCTCAGTCACATTTCCAGTAGTGGTGGCACTGGGGTGTTGTGACTGTTCCCCATCACTCTGGTGCAGAACTTTTGCTTTTTACTCTCTGTGTCATTCTTGAGACCCTGATGCTGCCCTTCCTAGTTGGAGTCGTTGCTGTGGGGCTGATTCTGCTGCTCAGCACCCTGTCCTTCACCCTGCCCACTTCTCACAGGTGAGCCTGTCCCTGTGGTGTTTGCAAGGCAGAGTTCCCACCTCTGTAATGCAAACACCTCCTGCCTCCTCATTTCTTGATTTTGTGTAACAAACAGTATCTCATCATCCTGGGGTTCCCACAGCTCATCAAATACCTTCATCAGCTGATCCAGGATCCCTGGCAGGATTCCTGGAGATGCTGTTTCACTCCCTCCTCTTTCTTTTTTCCAATGAGCCTGTTAAGATTTCTATTTTCTCATGTTTTCTCCCATGGTCAGCTCCCTACGCAGATGTTCCAGTGCTTGTAGGAGGCTGTTTGTCCAGAAACCCAGAATTTCCAGTGGTCTGAGCCCTGTTTCTTTCCTAATTGCTGGATGTTTTCCTGTCTGTCATTATCATAAAATCATGGAGTCCCAGAATGGTTTGGGTTTGGGTTGAAAGGGACCTTAAAGACCATCTCTTTCCAAACCCCTCCCATGGGCAGGGACACGTTCCGCTAGCCCAGGTTGCTCCAAGCCCCGCCCAGCCTGGCCTTGGACACTTCCAGGGATGGGGCAGCCACAGTTTCTCCGGGCAACCTGTGCCAGGGCCTGCCCACCCTCACAGCCAAGAATTCCTTCCCAATATCGCATCTAACCCTGCCCTCTGGCAGTGGGAAGCCATTCCACCTTGTCCTGTCACTACCTTCCCTTGTCCCAAGTGCCTCTCCAGCTCTTTTGGAGCCCCTTTAGGCACTGGAAGGGGCTCTCAGTTCTCCCCAGAGCCTTTGCTACTCCAGGCTGAACACCCCCAGCTCTCCCAGCCTGTGTCCAGAGTAGAGGTGCTCCAGCCCTCTGAGCATCACCATGGCCTCCTCTGGACTCCCTCCAGTGGCTCCAAATCCTTCTCATGCTGTGGACCCCAGAGCTGCATGACCAAACAGCTGTATGCTCCTGGCAGAAATGGAGATCTTAGTATTCCTGATTTACCATGGAGACACTATAGGTAGAATTGGGTCTCTGTGGGGTAGTTTTGGGATCAGATAGGTGTCTTAGGCACATCTCAAGCCTTCAAAGGTGAGCTACTGCTGGTACCTCAAAATTGTGCATTCTCCTTGGCAGTTGGAGCTGGTGGTTCAAATCCTGCATCTGGAAAAAAGGGACAGCCCTTGGAAGCTGCTGCTTTCCTGCCATCACTCCATAGCTGCAGGGACTGCTGCAAGAGCCTGGCTCTCATGCTGGAACGGCACGTTGTGTTCTCATTATGCAACTGCTGTATTTTAATAGCAACTTCTTTTTTAGGCAGTCTCAAAAACAGTCAGAATTTTTTTTCCTCCTTCTGTCAAATGACCAACTTAATAATTCACTAGTTGTGCTGGGATTAGGCACTTTGGGCCACACTCTGGATTTCTTATCTTTAATGTAGTCCTCGACGACAACTTCTGCACTTAATCCCCTGACAAAACTCCCTTTGATTCCCGCGACAGTCGCTCACAGAGATCAAACGCAGAACTCTGCTCTGTCAGGTAGAGCTGGGCGAATAATTTGTGACAAATAATTTACCCACAGACTTTTCTCCTCGTTTTCAGCGCACAAATTGTCCGTTCTGCTGAGGCTCGGGGCCGCTGATGGATTTGTTTCTGGCTGCACGAACCCGAGTTCAATGACTTGCTCATGAGAAAAAGCCTGCGAGGACGTTTAAAGAGCTCCTTGGTTTGTGATGCTTTGACCCCGCTCAGCATCAGCTTTGGTTGTCAGCAGGGCTCACCCCACAAGTGACATCACCACACACCCCCATGTGCTCAGCGCTCGTGAGTCATCCCGTTGTGTTTCTGTTCCAGGTCGGAAGAGCGTGATTTTAATGAGCCAAGAGTTGCAGTGCAAATAATCTTTCATATCGCCTCCAAATTTCCTCTTTTGGGGATGTGCTGCAATGTATGTCCCTGGTAGGAGTTTTGTCCCTTTTCCTTCCAATAATAGCCTCCAAAACTCAAACAGAGGTGAAACAGGGATGTGCAGAGATAAAGGGACCTGCTTTCCATGTGGGATCACCTCCAGCAGCACTGCCCCACAACTCGTGACCAGAGGATGAACATGAGTCCCATTTTTTCCCCTTAGCGTTGCTGTGGCCTCCAAACCAGCTTAACCATCTAACTGAGCATTAATGGCATCTTGGTGTGTGTTATATTAATGCAATCTGTGTGCTTAAGGTAGAAAAAAAAAAAAGAAGAGTTAGTAGTAATTAAGAATTAGTTCTGATACAGACAGATTTGAGCGATATTTATAACTGTAATTTTACAGGCAGGAATGCTTTACCTTGCATTTTGTGTCAACTTTAGCTGGTTTTATTCCTTTTTTAAAAGCAAATAAATGCCTGCAGCTCTCAAAATGCACCAAGGTGGGAACTTTAAGGTCTCCATCTATTTTCCAAACAGCCCTGGTAACGCCTGCAGGGAGCAGAGAGCAGTGCTGTCTTACCAGGGCCCACAGAGACGCTTCATTAACCCAATTAAGCAGGTGGATGGAGAGGGTCTCTCTGATAATTTACACCTTACTAATGAAGTGTGTGACTCTTAATCTCCTCCAAACAAGATACACTCATGAAACACTGGTGCAAGGAAAGGGGAAATTAATTAGGTGAAAAAACTATGAGATTATAGCAGAGGGATTCCAACGAGGCAACTGTAACATGGCTGGTGATTCATTTGTGCCTGTCTTAAATTAATGTCTGAGCTGTCAAGTAAATAAGACCCAGCATTATTTTGGCTTAAAAGACATTCTCACCAGGCCTAGCATGAGGCACCTTATTTTACTGCATGACACACCATTTTCCATGTCCCAGCTGCCTGAATGATCCGGGGGTGGAACAGACCCACTCCCAACACTTTGGCATTTTGCTAAGGTGTCTAGTGAAGCGTTAGAGGGAGCTACTTATTTTGTGCAAATATTTTCAATTTATTAATAACTTTGTGTCCTATAAATATCTGCCTCTCTCCCAAGCCCACATTTGGGTCGCAGAGCTGTGGCTGCCTCATCCCTGCAAGTGTTCAAGGCCAGGTTGGATGGGGGTTCGAGCACCCTAGTCTAATGGAAGGTGTCCCTGCCCAGGAGGACTGGACTAGATGATCTTTAAGGTCTCTTCCAGTCCAAACTATACCATGACTCTATGAAATCATGGTCAGCAGAGACCTTCAATTGTCCTGAGCTGGCTGCTCAGCACAACATAACTTCTCCTCACCTCCAGTGGTGCTGGAAGATCCCTGAATGAGTTCCTGCCCTGTTTAGGTGCTGGTGGGTGATCTCCCCAAATTTGGGTGTGAACCTCACTCAGAAGATTGTCTATTTCTGCACCCAAGAGCCCATTAGGAAGACACTGTTCATCTTACGGTCGTGTATGACCACTCTTCCTCCAGAGAATGGGGCCTTCAAAGTTTATAGTGAGGATGCTCCCAAATTACATTTTATCAGTTAAATTGAACTGCTGGTGACTGAAAGATTCCCAGAGCAGCAGATCTGAGCAGATTTAACATTGGAAATTGTGTTTTGTCCTAAAAGGAACTCAATGAATCCAAGGATTTCAAAGCTTTCGGTAAACATGAATTAAATCAGCAATTAATTAAGCACTGTGGCACTCCTCATATATTATGATCACTCAGGATTGCCAACTGCAAACATTCACAAACTGTGAGTCCAGCTCCCCAAAATTATGAGATTGGCTTAAAAAATCACGAGATTAAAACCCAAAATTGTTGCATTTTCTTTATCCACCATCTGGCTCCTCAGTCTCTGGGGTAAACATGCCTCGTGTTTTCAACTACAAGTGCGAGCCACCTACTTAAAAACATGAAAACTGAGATCCCAGTGCTTCATAATGACTCCAACAGCTCGGGCTTCCGGAAAAATGCTAAAAATCCTAAGATTCGTTATAAAATCAGAAGAATTTGCAATACTGATCATTTGTAACTGAAGCGTTTTTGGCTCAGCAGCTCTTTCTGAACGCAGGAATCCAGGAGCTGCTGGAGAAGGAATAACGAGGACTATCCTTCCTGAACAAAACCGCGGGAGAACTTAGGTGGACGAAATGCAACAACAGAGGCAGGATGTCGTGTAGTCCTTTGCTGGAATTTAGCCAGGGCATGACAGATAAACACATCAGCCCTCATGAAAACTCTTCTGGGATTGTTAATTATTACAAATAGCTGTTCCTGTCTCTCTGGGAGGTGGTTTCAGGCAGTACCGCGGCATCAGGACCTGGCCGGGGGCGACGGCTCCGTACTGAGCCACAGATGTGGATGGCACCCCCAGGAGCCCCACTCCCCCGGCCCCGCAGCCCTGACAGACAGTGTGTGTCAGGAAAATCCTGTCTCAGGCTGATCCGACTTAGCTTGTGAGACAGGGCCATTTTGGTGGCAGGGCTGGCAGCCACCGCATTACTGTCTGGAGAAGAATTTACGCTGCAGTGGGGACGGCAAATTATCTGGAGGGAAAGTAGCTGCAGCAGGGCCATGGCTGGCCGAAACCAGGAAAACAGATTTCAAACTAATGTAAACAGCTTGGGTTTATCACCGGTTTCGCAGGTTCAAAAATAAATATCATCGTTTCCGTGGTTCGAAAGTTGGTTATTTTCCACTGACACTTCGAAAATGGAGTTTTCCGGCGACCTTGAAAACCACTTTAAATGTATTTTTCAGTCATTTAAAAACCTGAGGTTAATAAAAGTGAATCAAAAAAAGAAAGGAAGTTTCAATTCTTTAAGCGGGTCTATTTGTCAAGGAAGAGAAGATGAACTTGCAGCCACCTGAGCATCCAAGCACATGTATTTTAAAGAAGTAGCTCTAATGTCTTCACGGCAACAGGATCCTCATGGGCATCAAGAAGCTGTTTTCTCCAAGGAGGGACATTATAGCAGTGCTTAGGATAGGCTCTGATCTTTGCACCTAAACCTATTTAAAGTAACATTAAGGGTTTTATACTGCTATGAAATTACCTTGGGCCAGTGGCAGCACTCGCTTGGCTGTGTGCTCCACGCTCCTCTGTGGAAATCGAAGCACAAACAGGTTGAGCTATAGACAAATTCATGCAGTGTGCACCAGCCAGGGGTATTTTAGCAAAAGAGATACAGCCTCTCACTCGGGAAGCTCAGTGCTGCAGGGAATGGAGGTGATAAGGGGTGGGGGCTGACCTTGTTTTCATGGTTTCTCTCCTAAGCATGTCTGCTAGATGGACCTTCAGCCCACCTCATCCATGGTCACTTGTGTTCTTCTGTCCCTGAGGGTTACACCCCAACCCCAGCCCAGAGAATCATCACCAAGAGGAGCTCCCAAACTCACAGGGCTGTGGGCAGGAGAATCAAGGCAGGTGCAGAGGGATGTTGGTTAACGCGTGAGCCGTGGGCCTCATGATGCTTCGCTCCGCTTGGACCCATTTCCCTCCTTTCCAAGTAACATTTGGATATTAGATAAAGCATTTCCAAGGGTTTTTCTAAATAGGTGACTGTGGCTCAGTCATTAATGTCAGCACCCATAAATGGTGTGTTTCTCACTTTGGTAGTGCCAGTGCCCTGACAAGAGAACCAAGCATCTTACCAAGTTGCTTCCTTTCTCCAAAAGATGTCCCAGCAGGTCATGTATAGGTTAAATATGGCAGCTCTCAGGAGCTGTTTTATCCTGTGTGCAAACCTGGTTATAAAGCTTATCAAGAAGAGAGGCTTGGTATCACAGTCTAGTACTCATAATTAATCCTGGAGACAGCACGGATTTAGGTTCATTGGGGCTGACTTCAAATTAAAAAGTCACTATTAGCATGTGAAACAGACACCATATGTTATGTATTAACACTGTAGATGTTTCAGAATGTTTTGTACTTTTTGTTTCAAATGAGATGGCTATAGATATGTCCCTTATAACAGGCAGTTGGTTATCTATGTTTCTTTTACATAAAGTAGTCTCCACTATGGGTAGTGGAAAAGGTCTTTACAGTTATCTATTTGTATGAAGACATCCATATAGATGAGGTCCTTGCTTACATGGGAATTTATATTTGTACTTCTAAAATTATACCCATTTTATGTGTATTTTATATGTTACTATTAGGGTTAAAATACAAAACTGAGCAGTACGCACACCAATCAAAGAGAAAAGGCAAGCACACATCAAAATATACGAGATATTTACACATACAAATAACTCAAAATATAGAGGGAAACGCTGCCTAAGTATATATTTGGCAGCACCCTGTAAAACTTCATTGAATGGGGAGTTAATGCAATGTTCTCAGTGTCTTCAGTCATCTGAAATTTGAGTTTAAAGTTTTTGCACAATCACAGCCAACATAAAATGCAGCAGGAAATCGCCATTAGTCAAATGTGGTCGTCTAATCCCACTGCAAAATGGAGCTTTTTCATTTCTATCCTGCCACGGGTTAGGTTGTGATTTCATATGTCAGATACATCAATTCTGCCAAGGAGAGAAGATGGGCAAGAACAAATTAAAAATATAGCCTTCTTTGCTTCAGGGAAAGTAGAGAGGCCAGGTCTTTGTAGAGAACAGTAATAATGATCTCATTTAAGAGACTTTCTGGGTTTGATTCTTTGCTGCCCTTCCTCATAGTTAATTACACCCTGGCAAATTGAGGGCCTAAGCAGCAAATCCAGATGAATACATATCCACTCTTTTCTGCTGGAATTGCATTGGGAGAGTGCAAGTAGGGAGACACCAGCCCATGTCCGTGGACATGCTCGTCCCAGGAATGAGAGCCTGGCTGGTCACTGATAGGAAAACCTGCCATTTCCGTCTCTCTCTCTTCCTGTCCTCGTCTCATTTTGCTTCTTGCTCTCTCCCACTTTCTAATTCTCTTCCTTCATTTGTGCAACCACTGGGATAAATACAGCAACAGCCTCTCTCTTCCCAGAGCCTCATGCTTGGGAGGATATTAGTGTGTGCCACACTCTGCTTGCTGATTTGTCTTAAGATAATTATTTCTAATGGCTGTTGTCGTTTTTCCTGCAGAAACTGTAATGTAGCCCCTTTTGTATCATTGGCTGAAGCCTGTTGTTTCCGTAACAAAAACAATAGGCCCTCAGATTAGGTTTGCATATTATGGCGCTACTAGCACAGCAGGCTTTTGGTATTGGTACCAATCCTATCAATTCCTGGCATCCTTCCCCCTTTACTCCTGGTAATTAATCTTTTCATGAATGCTGTCACATTTAGAGCCATTTCATTAAGTTTCTGGTTCCTACATTTATGTAACCCACTGCATCTCTCATCTGCTCCATCAGCTGGAGGGATGTGGAGAGAGGCGATGCTGGGCACTGGGGTCACTCTGCCCATCCTTCTTCCCTCCCTGTGGAACACGCTGTCCCATCACTGAAGTCACACACTGGCGACAGACAAGCAGCCTCATGCCTGAGACAGCCTGAAAGGGGCAAAAGTGAGCCATCAAAAATTAGGAAAAGCCCCTATGAATGAAGTCTGTGGAATGCGATGCCCATTTCCCACGTGTGTACGTACACAGGGCCTGATAGGGAAGGGCTTATACACTGTGTGAGATATAAGACATATTTTTCACGTGAAACACTTCAGGCTTCTTAAAGCAGGGACAGAATTTTAGGACAATCACTTTGTCCTGCCATGCACCGATGCTCTTCCTTCCCCCTCCTCAACAAATATCTCCCACGAAACACACCAGCTGCAAAACCACTTCTATAAAGCAGGAGGTTTTCTGCGTTGGGGAAGGAGAAAAGAGGTTTAAAGGCACTTTTGCTGCTATCCCTGCAGACTGTTATTCCTGGTTGTGGAAGGGAGTTGGGTCCGATGGCTACAGACAACGCATGGCTGCAGCGCGGGGCAGGAGACAAAAGCTTGTATTCCCAGCCCTGCCTCAAGTGACCTTGTGCAACCTCTTAATTACTGCAATTACTTGCCTCCTGAGATGACATTATTAGGCCGTGCTTGGTAATAAGGGCTGTGAAGTTCACAGAATTATTCGTGCCGGTTGGTGGAAGAGCAGGGAGTAAAACACCCGGCTATCTTGAGGCTTCCAAACCAGCCCGGGGTCAAAGGGGGTTGGTCACTGGCTCTTTCTCGAATTTTGGAGTTGGTGGTGTCCACCAGTTTTAGGGTCGGAGCTGGGATTTTTGCAGCGTGGGCACCTGCATCGCTTCAGTGAGGGTGAGCAAAGAGTGATGCTGAGATGTGGCTGCACCTAAATATGTTTTACCAGGGACAGAAAACAGCAACTGTCCCCCTCCAGTGCTGCCCATCTGCCAAATTCTGTGTTTCTTTCCCAAACCAAACTCCTAAATGGCAAAATGTCAATTATAATATACGAAAGGGTTAAAACCCAAGTGCTGCTGAAGCCAATTTTTAGCATTAGCAACACTAATTCAAAACTCCAAAAGGCTGGGGAATTTTGCTGTCCTTGGAAAAAAAAAAAAGAAAAAAACCCCACTACTAAAAACCCTAAAACAAACAACTAAAAGCAGAAAGAGCTGCAGAATTCGCCCTAAGGCAGAGAATAAACATCGAGGATCTCAAGTGAAGTATTTAGTTATTGAGAAGCAACAGCAGCTGAAAACAGGAGACTAAATGGAAAAAAATGAAACAGCCTTAAGTGCAATCACTGGTACCTCCCATGACAGCTGTAACTGCCTTTGCCTGTGGCTGAGGCTGCTGGGATGGAGCAACAGCCCTCCTGCCTTGATGTTTGCACCATGTGTGAAAATGTGGCTGTCACTGAACACCTTCTGCTGCTATTGTGGTCAGTTTTGACCTGGAGGTCCTGCATTTGGCTGAAACGACACACAAGGATGCCAACCCTCCTCACTGCCAGCTGTAATCCAAGCCCTGATTCCCTGCTCCCAGAGGAGGGATGTGTCCTGCAGCCCAGGCTCATCTGTGGAGGGCAGGAGGGTTGGTTTTGATCCCATGGCTCTGCCTGGCTGCATCCTTGTCGGGGAACATGTGAAACCCCCAGGAGAGATCCCTTACTCAGGTTGCCCCACCCAGCACCGCAGCAGAATCAGCAGCTGGTGCTGAATGGCCTATTCAGGGAAAGGGTGGAGGGCAGGAGGGGTCCAAAGCCGAGGAGAAGGATGCAATTGGCTTATCTCCATGGGCAGGAATGTCAATCCCCCCTCTGTAGCAGGTTTGGACATGGAGGGGCCATGGAAAAACCCATCTCCGTGATTTTTGGGTGGAAGGAGGTGCTGTGCCGAGCCAGGCAAAGAGGAAGGGAAAAGCACAAGACACTTGCTGAGGGCTGCAGGGAGTGAGTTTCAGTACCCTTCATTCCCTTGTGAATAATTCAGCTGCTCTGTGTGCTCATCCGGTTGAGCTCTGGAGTCAGAGGGAGCTGCCCTACCCTCCCTCCAACATCTGCCTGGCAATGGCATTATTGCTACATCCTTGGGTTTTTTCTGTTTGGGCTTCTGTGTTTTGTTTGGTTTTTTTCTTGTCCACCAACACCTCTGTAATAGAGGAGGTAAAATATTTTCATTATCCTCTCCCCAGAATGTGGAAATCTTCAAAGAGGAGGTAGGAGGGAGGTTAGCTCCTCTAGCCTCATTTCCCTACCGCTGCCATTCCTTGGCTGTTCATCACAAAATGAGTCCACACGCCCAGTGCATCGTGGCATTGAGCCCGTCGTATGTTTTGCCTTCTCTTTTTTTTTTCTCCACTAAAATTATTTCACGTTGCAAACCTGGCGATTATTTCATGCTGTTTAAACTATATTTGTAGTCTTTGATCATACATAAGTAGACTGAAGTAAACTGCTGATAGTGAAGATATTGTTCTCGGTGTTTCTCCTCTCGCTTTGTTCATTGCATTATGCCTATAAGCTCACATAAAATGTTCATTGTGGCAATGCACCTTTGTTATTAATTCTTGTGGTGCCACATATTTTTATGAAACACAGCTCATTCACAAATGGAGTCTGTGCCAGTGTGTATGGGTGTATTTCACACACACCACACACACACGCCCCACACAATTACATGCACCCCAAACACATATTTATCCCTATAAAAAGAGTGACCAAACCATCACAACCTATTTATGTTCTGTGAAATACTTACAATCCAGCTTCCAGGGCTCATTCTCAAACTAAAATCTTGTTGTCTGTGGACATATTTTGCTGCTTTGAGAGGTGACCCAACAGCAGAGAGACACAACGCCAGCCAGGAATATCCCCATCCATGATTCCAAGGCAAGACATGTACAATAGCCCAGAACATCCCACATGACACCCATGTGTCTCCTTATCATCTGAACCATTATTTACAAGGAGGCAGAGGAGTTAAATGGATACCCCAATCATGCAGCAAGGAGGTGGGAGCTGATTCATCGTACTTGAAGCCCTGCCTGGCTCCTGCTTGCTCCATTTTTAATCCCATGCCTGAGGACAAGGCTATGCCAGAGGGTCAGGCTCCTTTTCAAAGAGAACAGGTACCAAACCCCACCGACTGCCCTCATTTAGTGGGAGACAGATGTCTCGTTCCCAGGTTGCTCTGCAAATCACAGTGACTCACTCCATCAAGTAATTAAAAAACTGCCCATGTGCAGGACATGGATAAGCTTCTCACCAGCCTTGACTCTGTTCCACGCTTGTATGTCTGTTGTGTGCAGAGTATAAAGGTGTGATTTGGTTATGGTTCCTCCTTTACTCTGATGTATCTTCACCCTACTTTTTATTTTCCTTTATAATCTGTATTTTTCTAGTTACTAGGAAAGAGAGGGTGGGAACCCTCAGTTTTTTTCCCTGAACAACAGAAATCCTCCCACCCCTACCCCCAGCTCAAGTCCAGTTGTGCAGGGCAGGTGAAATAAGAGAGCAGGCTTGATGTGTGGTGACAAGAAACTGCTGAACTACATCCACAGAACTAGAGAACATTCTGAGTTGGAAGGGACCCACAGGAGCTCTGTGAGAAGTCAAGATAAAAAAGTGAAGCTGTGGGAGCACCTAAACTGGTGAAGATCCAGCAGAGTGAGGCAGGTGAAGGTGTCCCATCCTGCCCTACAGCCTGCAGGCAGTTACCATGGGAAGTGCATGGATCTGCACCATAGGGGTGACTGCAGCACCTTCAGCCTTATCCAGCCTTGACAGCTCCACTCTTTCAGCTCCATTTAAAGGATCTGCACAGATGATGTCTTGGACTGGACACTCCAAGGGATTTGGCACTGGAAATGTTGCCCAGAAAGGTTGTGACTGTCCCACCCCTAGTAGTGTTCAGGGCCAGGTTGGACAGGGCTTGGAGCAACCTGGTCTGATGGAAGGTGACCCTGCCCATGGAAGGAGTTTGGAACAAGATGGTCTTTAAGGTCCCTTCCAACCCAAACCATTCTATGATGATTCTATGATGATGATTTCCCTTCATCTCCTTCCTCCTCAGGTGAGATGGGCACATGCTGCTGCAGAGGTTCCCAACAGCTGCTTCTTTGCCACTTGCATTGGGGCTTTTCCACCCCTAAATGGCTTCTTTTTGGTGTCTGTGGCAACCAATATTCTGTGATGGTTTCCACTAACACAGCTTGCACCCTATGAGTTGCAATTTAAAGCCCCAAACTCTTCCTTGGGAGGCATCTTCTTTTCTAGCCTTGGTAAATACAGTGTCCAATTGCAAAATGCTGATTTTGTGCAGCATGGAAAAGGCTTTTTTCCCCCCAGAGTTTTATTATATACAATTGATTATACACCATTTTTCTCTCCTTCTGAAACCTGCACAATTGGACTCATGTTGCCAGGAGAACCTGCTGTTACCCAGCCCCAGGGAGAAGAAACACAGAACAGGAGGAAAGCCACGTTTTAAAGCTCTTAAAAGTTTTAAAAAACCATTTCTCTATAAAACATCTTGCAGCTCTATGTACCAGGGGCGTCGTGATTGTCACACAGTACTGGGGCCACCACAGCAGTCTGAGTGCACTTTTGTGTGAGCATTTCCAGCAGGGATGAGCTCACTGCCATCCCTCTCCCAGCCCACTCCTTCCTTCCATAGTCAGGGTACCAGTGTCTTTTTGCACCTCACAACCTGCCAGGTCGAGGACTGGGTCAATGCTCCCCAGGGGACCAGAAATAACTGGGAACCAAAGAAAACTCAAGAGTGGAATGGGTTTGCTGAATGCAGGGTTTGACCCCTTGCCTGGAGGCCGTGGAAGAACAGAGGATGGATAACAGCAGAGATATGGCAGAAGAGAGAAAAATCAAACCAGAGACATGTCCCAGATGTGTCATTTTCAGCCACAGGGGTCTGAAGCTGGGGTCCTCCTTCATCAGCAGACTGGTCTGGCTGCACAGTGCCAAGTGGAACTGTTAGTCTGGGATCAGGGAGCAGAGTAGCCAAGCAGTGATGACCGCACTGGGATTCACTGGTCTAGTACTGCTGATGTGTGTCCATCCTCCAGGTGCTGAGCTGGCCTTGGCAGCACAAGCTCTGGTTTCTCTGCACCTCACTCCACCTGTAGATGGAGCATGAAAGAGCAGGGACACATAGGAGACACATTATTAACCACTGGGATGTGCAGAGAAGGAGCATGTGGGATATTTCTGGGGTTGCCAGAACTTCAGCACAGGTCTAAGGCCTTTTTCCTGGAAGTGGTGGGCATCTGGATGCCCTTGCTGAGTCCTCCCCAGTGCCACGAGCACAGAGCAGAGCTGGGACCACCACTGCTCCTGGCTCTGCACACGTAACATGTAACACACGGCATAGACACATGTAAGTGACCGCCTGAAGCTCCACTCCCAGCTGGACTGAGCTTGAGCCACCTCACCATATGGCTCCTCTCTGCATCCTGCTGACAGAGAACTGTCAGGTGAATCATCCTCAGGGAGCATCAGGTGAGCTGAGTTTACCTGTAGAGCATCACAGCTGGTGGCCATGGCCTGAGCCTCCAAATGCTTCGGGGAGGAAAAGGGAGGATTCTAAAAGTATTCAATAGAATCATAGAGTGGGTTGGGTTGGAAGGGACCTTTAAAGGTGATCTAGTCTAACCCCCTGCAATAAGCAGGGATGTCTTCAACTGAAAAACCACTCAGCCTTCCTCTCACCCACCTTATTAATATAAAAAAGAAGGGTGTAGAACGGGAACTATCCTTTTTAGTACAGGAGTTCGAAGGCTGGATCAACATTTGGGTGGCTATGAGGGATTATTCCTTTACAAATATGAAGAAAGAGACTAACACAGAAGCAGTTTGTAAAACCCAAACTAACCTTCTTTGACTGTGAGCATTTATAAGGCCGGAAGACCCCAAACTACTCTCTAATCACAATCACAGATAAATATTTATACACACTATCCTTCCTAGCTGTGAAAATTTCCATGGCTAGGAGCACCCAAATCACCCTTTGGCCATGATCAAATACACACCCACCCACCCACCCACCCACCCACACAAATAAATATGTAAATAAATAAAAAAAATATTTGTTCAAGGGGGAAAAAAGCCCCAAGGTTTTCCCTACCTTTTTTCCCAGCTGATAGATCATGATTTCCTGAATTATTGCACACATCAGCATTACAACAGTCTTTGCCCATCACAGTCTCGCTGCCCAAGAGTGTAAAAAGCACTTTATGCGACTGAATTATTTTTTTAGTGACTGAGAAATGCTCAGGGATTGGGAAGGAGCAGTAAATACACGCTGCTGGTGGAGAGAGTAGCCTTCCGAAAAGGATTTCAGGGTCGAATCCTGTCTCTGTTTACCCTGTGTAAATCAGGTGTAACTCCACTAAAGCTAATAGAGGTAGTCTGGTGTCAAGCCCACGCAGATAAAAGGATCAGGCCCTCTAAGCTTTAAAGTTATGAGTCTTTTCAAACTGCAGATCTACTGTCAACATTTCAGTGATTACTTCTCTTTTTTTCCCAACACACAAACATAAAATAGTAACAAGATTATCAGATTAAAGAGCCAAAGAACAGCCAGTTTATTATACTCCTGCGTCTAAAACACTCAAATCTTATAGGTTTCCTTCCCACTCCACATCTTGAGGGGGGAGATCAGTATGTTTGTTTTCATTTGGTTTTAATTTTTTTTTCCTATGGCAGCCTAAGCTATGTAGGAGAATAAACAAGCCGTAATATTACCAATCGCACAGTGTAGTCAGCAGGAATAAAACACTCCCAGACCCCCAAACCAACCCTTCTGAACATTTGAACTTAAAAAGAATAAAAATAAATCTTTGCTTTCTTGCTGTCAGTCTCCATGAGGAAGAAACGAGAGGACAAACAGAATGAAAAGGACAGAGCTGTTTAAAGCTAAAAATGTGCAAATGCTGCATTCCTTCTGGGAGAGGGCAAAAAAACCCTCTCACAACCCACCACCTCTGCATCAATATAAATTATTTAAATCAGAGGTGGTTTGCGTTAAGGGTCTCGAACAGATTGCATAACTGTTGCACAACTAATGTGTACAAGTGTGTCACTAATTTAATTTTAATTTTACTGTATGAGTTTGTATAAGATCCCCCAGCTGTCATGTGCTCATCATCTGTCACAGAACTATCACTAAGCCATGCTGGGCTAAGACAGGATTATAAACGATGAACTGCCATGTGCTCTAAATCTTCTTATTTGCCTAGCCTGGAAGGTATGCCCTGCAAAATTTGATTGGCAGCGCGCTCTGTTCTGTCAATTGACTTTGAAGGCCTCTTCTATTGGCGCTTTTGAGCGGATCTCAGTAGCCGTATTGACTGTCACCTGCTGACTCCAGCACGTGCCTGACCCCAGCCCCGCGCCGAGGCTCCTTCCCACTCGCCGCGGCATCGCCGGGGCCGGCGGCTCTGGTGGCACGTGCGGCACACAAGGGCATATGGGCTGCCTGGCTGTGTGCAGAACGGAATAACTGAAGCCAAGCAGCCCCGCACTGTTATTACGGCAGATGGGGGAAGCGTGGCATTCAATATTAAGACAGATGCCACCTCCTTATTCCACCTGTCTGGAACTTGGACATGGGACAGAATGAACTGTCTGCCTAATAATTAAGGAGACAAAGGCTGCATTTATGCAGCTCAGCAGAGCACCGTCTCTGCGGCGCATGCACGGGTATAATTGTGGGCCACAACAATAAGGAAACGTAGAACAGGGGCTCATCAGATGTTCAGATACGTACACACAATTACAGTAGGAAACTGTACTGTTCCCAGCTGCTTTTGTGGTCTTTTATTTAGGCTGGTTGTGTATTAAGTTAAATGGGAGGAACAAGTTGGCTGGCATTATTACTATTATAAATAACGCTTTAAAATTACAGTGAAGTTCCTTAAATAACAAAGCGCCTACCGTTCCCCCTAACAGTCCCCGCTGCTGTTGTGCTGTGCCCTTTCTTGCAAATTTGCTCTTTGCTTCTCAGTAGTCAACTGTTTTTGTAGCAGGCAGAGAGAAGAAAAACATTCTTTCCAGGACCACTATTATTTTCGCGTATTTTTACACAACAATTTGCCTCTTTCTTTGGCGTTGGTAAAAAAGAAATGATAACTGTGTAAAAAAAGAAGGCCTGGCTTCTTGGCATTTATGCTATGTTACGTTTCTGTTATTTAATCCTACTTAATTTGGGACCAATTATTGTTGAACCCGCCGCGCTTTGTGATGGGAATGGTTGTGCTGGAGAAGGCTCGATCCTTCCTGGGTTTGAGCCTGGGCTTTCCAGGGTGGCAACAGGGCTGGGCTGGTGGCCATGGTCACGCTGTGCAGTGGCCCTTGTGCAGCCCAGCACCCCACAGAGGCTGAGGTTTGGGGTCTGGGATTGCTGGATGGGCTCAGAAGCACCTCTGTGTCATCTGGCCTTGGGTTTCAGGCCTCCCAAGCAGCTGGGCCAAGGTGTGCACCCCATTCTCAGGGGGAATTCCTTCCTTGTAAGGGAAACCCTAGCCATGGAAAAATCCAGTGATGCTGCAGACAGCACCAGTCTCCCCCTTAGGTATCTGCACAACCCTGTGAATTCAGGGGAATTAGGTGCTTGGTGATAAAACTGAGCAGGTGTGGGTGTGTTGGCTGGGCAAAGATATTTCTCTGCAGAAGGAATATGCAATTAATGCCTGCGATCGAGGACCCAACGTAATCCAGGAGGTATTTTTAGTATCTACTTACCTACCTCCGAACCTCTTCTAAATGCCTTGTGCTGATGTGATCACGCCCATCCTTAAATCTTTCTAATTAATTTTGTTCTCTTTTGACTGAATGAATTTAAAAGGCAGCTTAAAAAAAAAATCATCTGTGTGTCTGTCCTGGGATTTACCCGTAGATGGCAATTGGAATAAAGATGAATAAGTTGCAGAGAATGAAAACGCAGGAGCAAGTGTTAAGGGCATGTTTACTGTGTGTACATTATATACAAGATTAAGGACACACAGAGTGCCTATTGTCTCAGCAAGCCATGAAAGTGGGCTTTTATGTTTATATAGATATATTTGTATATACACACTGACATATATAAAATCTCTATAAAGAAGAATGAATAATTGAATTTTTGAAGGTGGAAAGAGCATGTGCACACAATAAGCAATGCTTAATCTTCACATTCATATGCATGTACAAATATAAACACTCATTTAGAAACATATACATTTAAATATTTACAGTACAACATGACTAATTAAGCACCATAGATACATGTGTCTATTTAAATATATCCACACAGGCATGCTGTAGTTCTGTAATAATGCTTGTAGACTGCACTATATTTCTCTTTTTTTAATTTGTAACAGATGTATTTAAACAAGACAGCTCGTCCTCGGGAGAAAAAAACAACTACCAGATGTATCAGACTCTCCAAAGCACAGAAATCACATGCAACAAATTGCAAAAAGTAATCAAAGCCCAAACTTTTTTTTTTTTTGGGGTGGGGTAGTAGAAAAGGCAGCATTAAAAAAGACACAGATACATATTACAAGATGAGGATCAATTTGAAAAGATCCCACAATATCTGTTACCAAGAGCTTTGTTAATCTTTAAAAACCTAGAATGATTATTTATACAGGAGCCATGAATTAACTAGGCTTTAATAAATAGCTCACAGGCACGTGTGTCAAGACTGTGCTTTTTGTTTTTCTATGTCTGCATTTGCAACCAAAAAAAAAAAAAAAAGAAAAGAAAAAAGGAAGCTATTATTTGTTGATTTTTTTTCTGTAACAATTATTTCAAATTAAAAGCCCATCTGACGAAAGGCATATGGATGGAGAGGGGGTTCAGTCCTAATTGAACAAACCAGGACTCGTGAGGTTAATTACAGATATTAACGCTGTTGTTCTTCAGCTTCTTGCCCTCACGAAGGCTCCAGCTTCCAAATGACCTGGCTCCAACAATAAGACTCTCTTTAGCCCATTAACTAATTGATAAAAATGTGAGTGTTTAGAATGAGTCTAATTAAATCACCGAGCCTTACAATTACGAGTCCATTTGGTAGCTGTCGGGAGATGGGTAACCTCAGCTGGCATTGTAGGCGAATAAAAGATAAAAATAAAAGGGAGCTTAACCAAAGATCATTTTGAAAGCTGTTCATTTGAAGACAAAGTACACATTTGCCTGAAATGTATACATACACCACTTCAGACTAGCACAGTGTCTTGAAAAGAAAATGGAGCGTTTAGCAATCATGATTTTTTTTTTTTCCTTCCAGCGCATGCATGAAATTCTCAACAGCCTGTGTGATGGAATGAGCTGCTTTTATAACCATTTCTGAGTTACAGTGAATACCTGGGTTCTTTGAGAGTGCCCAAATAGCTGATCCCACGTATCTCACTGTTAGTAACATTTTTTTCTCTCGCTCTTTCAAGCTCTCTGCAGACCGACATCCCCATGTCCCTGTTGGGGTTGTGGCTGCTGCTGTAGGGACAGTTCTGAGATGTCCCATTTGTGAGGCTGGCTTGTGGCACTGAGGCAGATTTGCTCCTACACACCACAGGTGCCCTTGGTAAGGGAGCTGGAAAATACCTTGTGTGCAAAGATTGCTGTCCAAGGTGTGCCTAATGTCCTAAGCATCACATGCAATTTTCATCTCACCATGTCAGGCAGAGATTTAGATCTAAAAAAAGGATGACAAGGTGGGTGATAACGTTTACTGAAGGAATGGCTTCCACAGAAGGAATCCTAAACTGTCAGAGACTTCACAAGTCAAAAAAGAAAATATGGAAATTGGATAAACAACAGCCTATAATACCAAAGGAGTGGATGGAGGAGGTGACCAGGAATGAGGATGCACAGTCTTGTGGGAATATCCACCAAAAGGACAATTTGAGAGATTCCAAACAAATGAATGGAGCTGCTTTTATTGCTATTAAGCTGCTGAATTTATTACCAAGGGAAGTTTTGGAGTATGACATTTTAAATGAAAAAGCTCCTAAATGAATCAATTGAAGAAAAATCCACCCATATTATAAAGATGCTGTCTCTGTCTTGGTAACTCTCGGAGCTGCAGCTGTCTGGAAACTGGAACAACATACAGAGGAATTTTCACTGTATGTCTGCCCTGCCCTGAGAGTCTGTAGCCTTTACCAGTGACAAGATACTGGGATAGACTGGTTTGTTTTTTTTTTCAGTTCACTCCAGGACTGCAGTTTGTAGAGTCTTAAGGTGAGTGGGCTATAAAAAAACATGTCCATGATGGTATCACAGGCACTCAAAGGGACTGGAAGGAGCTTTGCACAACCTGTGCACAGCAGAGTGAGAAGACAAAGCTCATGAGGTCAGTGAATGGTGGAGATTGTGCTCTGGACTCTGAAGTACAGCCAGGGATGAACTGCACTTACGGCATTTTTTGGCTCTCTGCATCTCTCCAAGGCAGGTGGCTGGAGTCCACCAAGATTTGTCTCTGCCCAGTGGTGACATTGCCAGCAGAATGATTTGGAGGTAGTCATGTGTGGACTGGGAGTTCCTTCCCTTAGGGGATGCCTTCCCATTATTTCCCAGGATGCAAATCTTAAAAAGCCAAACCTCAATAAGACAAGCAAATCCCAAACATGTTTCCGTGTGACTACAAAGAAATCCTACTGCTTGCAGCCTGGCATGTTCTCTTCACTGACTGTAAAAATACGATTAGGAGGATATTGAGGGAACTTGGAGGATGAACTAGTGGATGTGCATGGTGTGACCCCACAGGGTGCTGCACATCAGCGCTAAGACCAAATGCACTGTCACAGGTTTCAGGCGTCCTCTGTTGCAAGCATTTTCTGCTCAAGCAGGGAAAATACCTGTCTTACGGTAACAAAACAGGAGAAGAAGCCAACCCCTCATCTTCCACTCTCATAGCCCCTCAAATCTTTCTCCTCCTTTCTTTGATGGGGAAGTCTAGCTCAAAGAATATAGAATCACGAAATGGTTTGGGTTGGAAGGGACCTTTAAGCTCATCTCGTTCCAGCTCCCTGCCATGGGCAGGGACACCTTCCACTAGACCAGGTTGCTCCAAGCTCCATCCAACCTGGCCTTGAACACCTCCAGGGATGGGGCAGCCACAGCTTCTCTGGGCAGCCAAGATAAGCAATCCTTCTTTTTGTTTTTCTGTCCCTGCTTGCTCCTCTCTTGATATAACATTCTTGTAGATGGCACTTCCCACTTTATTCATGGGAAAACTCCCCTTGGCTTCCCAGGCTTCAGGTTCAGGCCCCCCAGAGCAATGGGCTGTTAATGGAAATCCTTAGCCAAGCAGGCCATCAGCCATGTGGACACGGATCTGGGCTCAGATGGTATTTCAGGTGTTGTGACCAGGCGAGGCAGACTTGGATATAGCGAGAGCTTAGTTCATTTCCGGCTTTATCGATATTTAACCAGCCTTGGATGCTGCCCAGCAGCGCCTTGGCAGCCGGTTCACAGCATGGAGCACAGGTGTGACACGCTCCTGCCAGTTTGCCTCGCTCAGAAGATGCGCAGCTGTGCTCTGCTGTGCTAGACAAGGCTTCCAAGCAGCCTTCCAGGGTAGCCCAAGGTAGGGCCTGCATCCTTAGATTAGCCTTGAAATGGCAGGGACAAAGATAACCATGTGAAGGTCCTGGAGAAAAAGGGATCTCTTGGGCAGGTAAAAATGAAAGAGCGTTTCAAGGCGTTGCTGCTGTTGGGGTGCTCAGGAGTGGGGCTGCACCCCGTCACAAATGACTTGGAGAGAAAAGGACAGAAGTCTCTTAATAGATGGAGCAGGAGCTGTCTTCCAATTCTTCAGGAGTGTCTCCCTCTGCCAAGAACCACGGCTTCTGCCTTCTCTGGATTGACCCTCAGCCAAATGGCATTGATCCACAGCTCTGCCTCAGCCAGGCTTTGGAAGAGGGGGGAAATGGCACAGTCAGGCAGGGGGAGCTGAGGCACAGAGCTGGGCACTGCCAGTGGGTGAGTCTATGGCAGAGAGAGTTTGCTGCCCCTTTTCAGGGAATTCACATTTCTCCTGAGGAATATAAATCACAAGAGCGAGTCTGGTGGGATGGGAGAAGCTGTAGAAGGTTCTGGGTTAGCTTCTGACAGAATGGAGGGGTTGAGTTGAGGCCCCCTGAGCTCTGCTCCAGATGTCTGTGTGTGCACTGACACCAGGATAAAAATCTCCATGAAACTCGATTAATTAGTCAAGAGATTTTGGTGGTTAAAAAAAAAATAACCTAAGGATTGGGGCTGGCTGGAATTTTCTGTATTTTCCATATTTTTCATCTGCCCAAACTTTCCTGAAATTATTTCACAGCAGAAATTCAACTTTCAATAAAAAAGGAAAAAAACAGCATTTTTAGGAGTGAGATTTTGTGCATCGTTGGGAGGGCCAGCAGAGGGAGGAGAGGGTCTGTCAGCCCATGGGGCACAGGCTGATACTTCCCAGTCATTCACATTTCCCTTCAGTGGTGGTGATTATTTTCAAATGGAAAAAGAACCCGTATAAAATCCAACATGTTGTAAATGGCCTTTTGTGAAATGCCTTTCAAGAGAGTGAAAAAAAAATTAAATAAAAAGGTGCTGCAAGTGTTGGGTCAGTCCCAAGCACAGACTGGGCAGAGAATGGATTGAGACCTGCCCTGCTGAGATGGATCTGGGGGTGTTGATGGATAAGAAGCATGACGTGACCCAGGCAGTCTGGAGAAGAGAAGGCTTCAGGGACCCTGGAGTCCCTTCTAGTACCTAAAGAGGCTCTAAGATAGATGGAAAGGGAATTTTGGCAAGGGCCTGGAGGGACAGGACAAGGGGGGATGGCTTCACAGTGACAGAGGGCAGAGTTAGATGGGATATTAGGGAGAAGTCCTTCCCTGTGAGGGTGGGCAGGCCCTGGCACAGGTTGCCCAGAGAAGCTGTGGCTGCCCCTGGATCCCTGGGAGTGTCCAAGGGCAGGTTGGACAGGGCTTGGAGCAACCTGAGCTAGTGGGAGGTGTCCCTGCCCATGGCAGGGGGTGGGAACTGGATGATCCTTAAATTCCCTTCCAACCCAAACCATTTGGGGATTCTATGAAAAAAAAAAAAGAAAGGACCTGCTCTAAGGGATTGTCAGAGTTAGGCAGTGGATTGCTGCAAGAATTGGTGCCTGGATTACCATCGTTTTCCTATTTCAGGAATAACCCTCTCCTTAAACCTCTTGTGTCCCTTCCTGCAGACCCCCCAGGCAATTCCCCCCACATACAGCTCCCACCCGACTCCTGCTCTGCCAAATCCCTCCTGTCACCACAGTCACAGCTCTGGTAGCTGAAATAACGGCATTGCTGAGCAGAGGACTGAGATGAAGGCTGGCCACTCATAAATTTGTCTTGTCCAAGGAAACTTGAGAAATTTCAGCACGATTTGATTTCATCACCTAGGATCACACACTTTCTTATATCACAGGTGTCAATGGAACAGTATGAAAACACAGAAAGGAACATAATACAGCTCCAGCACAGGTTGAATCTCAACCACAGACCTGCTAAGGAGATACCTTCTGTAAAGTGAAAAATCTCACAGGTTTCCATGCGGTCAACGAGCAAAGGGGATGTAGCAGAGAAGACTGAGCGACGTGTGTGTGTGCAGGCGTGAGCAAAATCATTTAGAAATGCCTGCAGTAATATCTGAATTGAAGTGTTACCCTGCAAGTCACTGTTGTAAAGACAAAGAAACTACTTTACAAATATAAAGTTCCAGACCTGGGCACATCTGGCATAAGTGCAGGGTAATAAAGAAATGGCCCATTAAAGAATGAAATGCTTGTTTAGCATCTAACCAGGCTTCCTGCTTTATCTCAGGACTTATCAAAGTGATTGCTTGGAAACATAGTAAAAATTATTAGTATGTATTCCACTGTAGGTCCAGGAGAATGAAGAGAACAAGCCTCAGTTTTAGGCATAACATCACATCCTTAGCAGGTAGCCAACAGAGCTCGTGAGCCACTAACATTCTTAGGTCTTCAAACTACAAGATTTAAGGCCACAGATCAAAAAGTTATAAATATATAATCTAGGGAATATAAGTAGATTTTTACTCTATTACCCCAAGAGAACTGACCAGGATGAGAAAATACTAAATACAATGTTTAGATACATTTACAACCAGTTTCCCGCTATCCATCAGCCCAAACTGAGTTGTGTCTGATTTAACTTTCAAAGACAATCAGCAAATTTCAAAATGTTAGGTGGGTTTTGCGCAAGGACTTTTAGAGAATCTTATTTTCAACCTGTCAAAGCCAAGGAAACATTGAGAAAATCCTTTTCATAGGTAGATGTAACTTGATATAGCTGTGGGCAACAAATGAGCACATGTTGCACATACAAGCACATGCACTTCAGCATATATAGATTTTGAAGATATAAAATATTCTCCCAGCAAGTTCAAAAAAAATTCTCCTTCTCTGTGCAAAAGATGAGAAGATCCAACCAGCCATTTCTACCAATGACCACACTGAAACTCTGCTCAGGCTTTACAAGAATCACTCCCTTAATTTTATCTTTCCCCCTTATGCCGAAGCCGAATCCCACCCCACTGCTGGCTGCAGTGGGTCGCTGCAGACGCTCTGTTTGCCTCCAGGGCAGCCCATCTGCCTCTGGGAATCTAGACCTGATCACAAATGCATTTTTAATGCAGTGGCGAAAGCATTTACTTAAAATTATCTCACTTTCCCTCAGGGAATTTTCAATTAAACAAGCACATAATAATTATTTCCTTTAATTGCTCATCTCTGCTTACCTGGAGCTAAGGCACCTTTGCCCCATTGCACATCTGAGAGCTGTCAGATTGATTCATTAGTATTTATTTGTTTCTTATTTCCAAACCATAGCAATGTACTTTGGGCATTTTTGCTGATGTCAAAGGGAATTTTTTTCTCTGGATGTTGACAGCTCAGTTCCTGTGCAGTGTTGGGGAGCCTTTCCTAATGCAGAAAACAAGCTGGTTGCTGCAGTTATGGTGAATTACCAAGATTTAAAGCTGGTACTTGACATCCAAGGCTGCCCCAAGCTTATCAAATACCAATCCCATGTGCCAGTAAAGCTTGTCCCAGCTGGGGATATGGAAGATGGGAAAAGGTTGACTTTTACACTTTTGCTCCCCAAAAACCTGCACCCACTACCCATAGCACCTGTCAGCCCAGGACCTTGCAAGCAACAGTCTCCTCCAACCCTGCCCTAACACCTCCAAAGTTCTGGGGTTTTTATCCTTCTTCACATCCCCACAAAGCTTCCCACAGCTCCTGAAACCTGCTGGTTTTGCCTTAGAGAGCAGCACACAGTCGGCTGGGATGCAAACAAGAAAGGCTTGGACAAAACATCTTATGCCAGCATTAATATGACTAATAAACTAATTTTCTTCAATGAAACCGTGAATTTCAAGCTGAATCTCCCACTCCCAGCCCTACCCACTGTCCCTTCAAGCCTCACCAGGTCTCACCTGCCCCTTTCCAAACTCCCACCCAGACCCTGTTATGCTCCTCTTGTAAAATTGAGTGTTGATGCCCTAAGGAGGAGGGCAAATAATATCGATCTTCCTTACTCTGCTGAGCAGCCTCAAGCACTGGTGAACCAGGGAAAGACTCTGTGACTTTTACCTCCCACAGAATCCCCTCAGCAGGAAGGAATCCAGGTTGAGTTGTTTGCTCTTTGAAGCCGAGTTCAGAACCTGAGTGTGGTACAGCCACGGAGAGAGAGCTTTCTTGTACCAAAGGAAACAGAGAAGCATTTAAATATCCTAAACAGTTTCAGCCCTTCAGTCACATCCTAAAACACTCCATATTTGCTCCCTGGGAAATGTAGGCCTGAAACAGTTTTTCTGAGGCATCAAAATGACCTGATGAAGGGACATTAATGTCATCATGGGGCTAAAAGCACCTTCCCACATCAGTGTTGTAGCTGAGCACTTCCTAGAGATGCCTTGTTAGAATTCACTCTCAGCTGAAAAAGTGTAAGTTTCTTTTCAAATGATCATGAACACCCAAACTTTTAAGAACAATCCTCCCACCAAAAAGGGTCAAATTGCCTCTGCAGAAAATTTGGATCTTTTTGTCAAGTAATCTGACTGCTTTCTCTTTGAAACAACTGCATCGCCCCTCATTAAAGTAAGGTTCCCAAAAGTGGTTTCCAGTTAAAGAGAGGTCATGCAAATCTGTATGAACAGAAAATCCTGGAAAAGAACAGAAAAGATGAGCATCGTCTGCACCAACCAGCCATCCCATTCCAGGTGTTCTCTGTCAACATGTGAAATATGCCATGAGCAGAATATTTCAAAGATTATACAAATAAACTTGCAGTAAACATCACTGAAGGGCTCACATGTGTGAGGCTACTCATGTCATATGCATTTGCAGGATCAGGGCTTGCAGAACCAGGACACAGGGGGAGTTAGAAGATAATTATCCAAAGAGACCTACAATAAATATCTGTGGGCCAAACAGCACCATATGTACTGTATATTGATTTGGTAGTAAAGGGATTACTTGAGTAGTAGTGTCTATCCTGTATATTATTCAAATACAACAGATGGGAAATTGGCATGCCACGTAAAATACAGAATTCAATATTCACCCAAGTGGGCTGATAAATTATCATAAACCATTTATGAATATCCCTCAACCATGAAGACTAATAATAAAATAAAATTAAAAAAAAACAACTAACTCTCAGCCCAGCTCTATCAAATGGCAGAGGCAGAGGCGTACATTGGAATAAGGGCCCTGTTCTGTTATCCAAACTGATCCAAGGCTATGTCTTCTTCTGCAGAAGGTACATTACCACCAGTGATAAAAGGAGTCCTTGATTCCATCCTGAAGAGGAATGTCAGTCGTGAGAGAGTCTGGCATGAACTGGGAGGTTTAAAAGAAATAAAGCAAGAAATAAAGAAATAAAGAGCTGCATTGTTTTTCATGAGTAAACCAGGAGAACCAGAGGTGTTTGACTGAATGAGAATGGGAAGAAGGTTCAGTAGTCCTAGACAAAGACATCAGCATATTGAAAGTGCCATGACTACAGGAATCATGCAGAATATCTCACCCAAGGCAGCCAATGCAACGCTGTGCTCTCTGATCACCCCTCAGCCTGCTGAAAAGGCTGTTAAACACAGATGTCAAAAAAAACCACACTCTAGCAGGGGATAACATCATCCTTAGCCTTGTTTCCAAGCAGACTGCTGTTTGACAGTGGCCACGAGGTGGACAGTGGCAGTCACTGAGGTGTTTTGGACTTGGGTATATAGTGAATATCAAACCCAAAACCCAGATTAGACACCAGCCTCCAGTTCCCAGTGACCCACCAGGCTCTTCACATTCCTGCAGAGAAGGAGGGCAGGAACAAGTTCTGGCCTACACTGAACCCCATGAGTGTGGATCAAACAAAAAGTGAGAACTAGAATCATAGAATCATTTAGGTTGGAAAAGACATCCAAGATCATTGAGTCCAACTCAGCACAACTAGAATATTTGAAAGCTCAAAGGAGGTTGTCTTCTGATCAAAGACAACTTTTAGCCTGGCTGTATGGGGAGCTCTATTCCCCAGTAAGGACAAATTTTAAACTGGGGGCGCTGATGGGGAGAGAAGGGAGGCTTGAGCGGTGCAGTTCCATTTCTGCAGGAATCAACCTCAGCAGTTTTGGCTGGAAAATAGGGGGAATCAGTCTCTACCCAGAGGGTTGCATTCAGAATAGTTTCTTAATAAGCAATTTATGTCTCACAGAGAACAGCTCACACCAGGTCTTAACTGGGCAGCCGAAGTGATACATGAAAATTAGGAATATCCTCTGTCTTCCTTCTGTTAGTTTAGATGCCTGATAGACTCCTTTGTCTAGACTGAGTTATTGCCTGTTCCTGATAAACCTATCTGTAAGCTGTTAAGAGTATTGACAGGAAGTTAGCCAACACGGTACCATCTGGACCAGTCTAGCCAGTCTCATGGCCATGCCTAGGGATGACCCTGCCTGTCATTTTCAGGGTTATTAATTAAAAAAAAAAAAGAAAAAAATTAACACCTACTCCCCCACCCGACACACATTTCCATCAGTAAATCATTCTAGAAATAATAATAAAACTGTGAGTCTTTAAAGATCTCATTCTCCAGAAAATAAGTCCTTTGGAAATGCTGATTGTTTGTTCTGTAGCATGTAGAGTTGTATCCAAAAAAGGAATCTAAAAAAAAAAAAAAAAAAAAAGAAAAAGAAAGGCTTATTGTGAGTAGTTCTGGAAGAGAAAAAAATCAAAAGCTTGCTTTCACCCATAGACAAGATTTCCAGAATGAAGCGGAAATAATTCAGAAGGAATTTATAGTAAGGGGATTAATCCTCAAACAACACACAAAAAAAATTACCTGATTTTTTTTTAGTGTTTTTTATCATCCAGCAGCCTCATTCTGCTTTCTCCTTGAAAGAAATGCCACATGTTAGAGCACCAAAATATGGATTTATCTTTCAGTCTTTGGAAAAAACACTCACTTGGTTCTGTTCATCAGACATCAATTCGGTGTTGTGTGTCTTTGCATTTCATTGCTCTGTCTATGAACTGGCACATCTAGAGGATTCCCACTCACATGAATATAATTCCTCTGCTAAACTCACTGCATTCCTGTGGTATAAACACCTCTGTTATTAAGTTCCAAGAATTTAGAGGGTGACTGGAGTGGGAAACTGGAATTGCCTCCCTGGTTTTATCACTGACCTGCCCTCTTATCCAGGGCACTTCATCTCTCACGCTTTCCATTTGAGTCTCTATACTTTGTCTTTCTTATAGAGACAACACAGTCCTTGAGGATCTTTATGCCCCAGGCTCCACTGGGGCCAAAAATCAGTGTCCATAAGGTAATCAGGAGCTGTACATCTCATTATCAGTATTTGTGCTTGCTCCTTCAGAGGAGAGACTGAGAAGGAAGGGAAAGGTGCATAAGCCTTTCCATGGCTGTACACGAGGGAACAGGTGAAGAGACATCCAGAGTCATCTCTTGAGTCGAGCCCTCAGCAAGGCAGTGCTGGGCAGAGCTGTGACTCAGAGCATTTCACCTGAATACTCAATAGACATGAATTAGACTTCACAGCAACTTCTCACGATGATCAGCCTTGGGAAGGAAATCTGATTCGTGCCTGCAAAACATTTTCTCTAGCAATCACATAAAGCAATTATTTGGGATTTCATCCTTTTCAAGCCATCTCTTTCCTCCTTCCACTTTTCTTCTTTGCCTAGCACACGAGAATCACCAGATTATCAGCACAGAACACCACCAGAGACCCTCTTAAATCCGTGCTAAATGAGTGTCCTGACTTTCAAGACCCTCCAGCTGTCCCTGCTGATCCTGCTTAATCTAAGGCAAAGACCTCTCTGAAGCCTCTCTGCTCCCCTTTTAAACACTGACTTGAACTTTGGGACCTTTGGGCCATGGGCTGAAGATTTGTCTTTGTTCTTGGCCATGGGGGTGCAGTCCGGAGTAGCTGCTGGCACACTCCTGACCTCAGTTTTGCATCCTGTGCCCGTGAGAATGGGAACCTGGCCTGTTCTCCATCCTTTTTGAGATAATGCCAACCCAAAGCCATGCTTTGGCCACTGCTTCCCCTGCCACCTTTTTTTTCTACTTGAGGGTTTCAGGCTGTGGTCTTCCACAGTCTTGGTTGCCATGCAAACTGGGTCCTTCTCATCCTCCTGAGAACAGTAACTTCCACCTGTAGCATTCAGTTTGCATTCAGATGCCTGACCACATAAAAGTTTTCCTTACATCCCTATTGCTCCAACACTTGCTTTACAAGCAGGTCACTTCTGCAGTTCTGCAGGTTTTTGCACCCCAAAGTAGCAGGGCACTAATATGCCATTACTATAATTAAGAAATACAGGATGATTCAGTAGCAAAGAGGGGGGAAAAAAAAGGCAGAAAGACAGAGTAGCCCCCTGCAACATAATTGGTCACTGCTATGAATCTTTACTCAAGGGACAGATAGCACGACCAGAGGTAATAGCTTACACACGTATTCTTGAGCTGTGCAATAGATGGAAAAGTGTCCCAGATGGATTGGGCAGGGGCTTAGTTCCGGGATTATGATGAGACAGTGGGTAATTATTGAGTGGCATTGCCTCAGCGCTGATTATATCTGCAAGCTTGTTCCTTTCCTTCAGAGGAAAGCATTGATAAAGATAAACCATGCTGCTCTATGTCCTTCATGTAGCACAAAACAACACATTTCAATCTAACAGGATCAGGTCTCCACTTTGATCACAATCTGTTACCTAGATGTCTTTGCAAATTAATCAGCCCTGCTTGTTTAGCTCCAGTCAGTTTGTACTGCTAAATTAATAAATGTACTAGGAGCAACAGAATACATAATTAAATTCTACAGTTTAATCTCCACATAATAATTTTGACCTTAGTCTGGGGCCTCTGTTATAGCCAGCAACACATTGAATAGATGCAGACCTTGCAATGCAGCTTACACTAACAATCTACCTTGAATGATTACGCAGGGGCACCATAATCAAGAGCTACTAAAATCAGAGGAAATTAAGAAAACAAAATTGTAGCCACAGCTTCTGGCTATAGAAAATAACAGGGAGCTAATGCAGCATAGGCATACATCTACCTCAAAAATTAGAGAAAGATACCTTGCCCTGGTTCATTTAACCAGGAACTGTTGTTTTGTGTTTCCAGTATCTGCATCAAAAGCAGCCCAGAAGAGTAGAGGATGGCCTATGTTCTTCCCAGGAACACTTCCAAACTTAGGAGAGAATGGGTCATGACATGGAAGGGTTTTCTATGCTGGCCTTGTCAAAGGCAACAGCATGGATTTATTATAGCTGTTCAACATATTTGTATATAGTGGACACCTATCTCCCATATTATATACAATTTCTATTTTAAATCTCTTCTCTTCCCACTAGTAGATAAATCCTTTCCCCTGTGGAAATTCGGGAACTGTTCCATGCGTTTCCCACATCTACATCAGCTGCAGAATACCCAGAAAAGATCAGAGATGTCTATTGTTTCATTAATGGGGAGACAGATAACACTCTGCTCACAGAACTCCATGAGGAAGGGACAGGGAGACCACAGTTTTTGCCTCTAACTTGCAGTCTGTAAAGGATGTATTCCAAGGGATTCCCAAAATAACCCCAGAAAAGGGAGACAGAGGCTAAATATCAATGTTTAGGGTTTTGTACCCTCTCTGCACGTTCATGGATATCCATAATCACTGAGGAAAACAAAAGGGCAGAGCCTTCTCCGGAGTTTCCATCCATGTCTGCCTTCTCTATGGACATGGCAGTTCATGGGTACATGTTCATCCACACTAACAACAGTCACATCCAGACAGACATCCTGGATACTTGGATCACCTGTGAACTCAGGACCTGTCTACGAGGTTTGTGACCTCCCCAAAAGTCTGTGTCTTGTTCACGCACAAGGAAGCACAGACATATATAAATAATGTGGATCGGGATTCCCACTTGGCTGGACAAATGTTGTTTTAGGTCTTTATATTGTCATGCTCTGAGTGTTGTTCTGGTTGCCACACATTCGTCATACAAGGCTCTAACATGAAAAGACAGTGGTGAAGAATCAGAGAATGCTGTAGCTTGGTTTAAAAATAGCTTAAATCATTTGGATCAATTGGTTTTGACTGGTTACTTCAGGGCCAGCAGACAGGCATCCATGACATGGTGCTGTTGAAGTTGTACCAGATATATATCAATGTATAATGGATCTTTAGAACTTGTTTCTCTTATACAGAGTCCTGTTGTAAATAATAAATTAAAACACTTGCTTTAAAAATCAACTAATTGAAAACATAAAAGCAGAACAAAAATGAAAATATCTGGTAGCAATGGTTATCATGCATTTGCTTTAAAATATTTAGACTAAAAACCAGCTAGCTGCCCTAATGCTTTGTGATTGGATATAGCATCAGAAGCTTAAAAAAAACAGTTTGGCAGCCAACATTCAGTAGAGCACATGAGCATTAGAACACCTGATGGAGGTTGAACTCTTTGTCTAAGACCTTGACTGTGGTAGGTGGCACTAGAATCTTCTGAAGAACTGAAGGACAATTGCAACAACATTCATTTAACTGTAAACAAACTCAGTGTGATCAGTTCAGTGTGAGCAATACTCAGAGAATTCAACATGATTTAACACTGATGGTCAGACTCTCAAACTATGTGTAGTACTGGCATGGGACAGCACAGATTTGCAGCTGGAAGTGTATGCTCCTCTTGGACTTGCAAGTCCTCTCCTCTGAGCTCTGCTGGCAAGGTGTAAAGTCTCTGTGTGCTCACAGGAAAGTGCAAAGATGATGCATTACAGGAATATAATTTGATACACAATTTATGGTGCAAGTTTGTTTACCACTTACCTCACTGCCCTTCCCCGGGACTTACCAAGGTTCAGATGTAACTCACTGCAGAATGGGGTAAATGGGTGAACTGGAAACTGGTTGAGTCAGACAAAGTTTCTAGAAGGTCCCAGCCCATAACAGTGTCTTGAGCTAATGGGAACAAGGAGAGATACAGCAGCAAGTGTAAGGGGTAGACGCTTAAAATGAATCATGAAAGAATAGAATTCTTTAGGTTAGAAAAGCCCCCCAAGATCACCAAGGCCAACCATTGACCCAGCACTGCCAAGCCCATCATTAAACCATGTCCCCAAGGGCCACATCTACATTTTTAAATCTCTCCAGGCATGATGACTCCACCACTGCCCTGGGCAGCCTGTTCCAGTGCTTGACAACCCTTTTGGTGAAGAAATATTCCCTAATCTCTAATCTAGACCTCTCCTGGCACCACTTGAGGCTGTCTCCTCTTGAATCTACAAAAGCAAAGGAATGACAATGCATGAGAGATGGCAACAAAACCTGCTGAAAGATAACAGCAAGCTAGAGAGAAACACTGTCAATAAGCACCTACGACAGTTTGTCCCTCCTGCAGAGGACTGAGGGAACAATCCTCCAGCACTGCAGCTCTTGTGACGTGTTTTGGATGGATGGATGGATGGATGGATGGATGGATGGATGGATGGATGGATGGATGGATGGATGTTCTGGCATAGCATAAAGGGACTCCTGAGCAAACACAAGTGTCCAAAATGGAGATGTCTCTCTCTGAGCTATTCATCTGCAGCTCCTGACAATAAATGGTTTCAGAGAGGCACTTTGAGCATCTGATTCTTCTGATGTCTGCCTTAGTCACAAAGCTTAGATGATTCCTGTGTCTCTGGGCTGAGCTGTCAAATGGCTCTGTGTCTACATCCTGCTTTGGTTGCCTGTCAAATACACACCCTTCCTTGTGGCAGCTCTCACAGAACACTGTTCCCAGGTGCTGCCTGCCAGGGAGGTAGCAAAGAATCACAGGATCACACAGAATCAATTAGGTTGAAAAAGACTTCTGAGATGATGGAGCCCAATTTCTGACCCAACATCACCTTGTCAACCAGACCATGGCACTGAGTGCCACATCCAGTCTTTCCTTAAAAAACACCTCCAGGGACAGTGACTCCACTCTCTCCCTGGGCAGCCCATTCCAATGACTGATCACCCTTTCTGCAGAGGAATTCTTCCTAATGTCCAACATAAACTGCCCCAGGCACAGCTTGAGGCCATTTCCTCTTGTCCTATCTCTGGTTACCTGGAAGCAGAGCCCAACCCCCTCCTGTCAGGGAGCTGTAGAGCAATGAGGTCATCCCTGAGCTTCCTTTTCTCCAGGCTGAGCCCCCCCAGATCCCTCAGCTGCTCCTCACAGGACTTGTGCTCCAGACCCTTCTGCACCTTGGATTCCCTTCCCTGGACTTGCTCCAGCTGCTCAAGGTCGTTCCAGAATTGAGGGGCCCAGAACTGGACACAGCACTCAAGATGTGACCTCACCAGTGCCCACTCCAGGGCAAGAATCACTTCCCTGGTCCTGCTGATACAAGCAAGGAGAAGGGCTGAAGTCTGAGGACTCCATGACTGGAGAACTGAACTAGTCCTCTGCAGAGAGACCTATTTATGGTGACTTCGGGTGGTGGCTCCTGCATTCACCCTGGTCACACAGCCCAGCCTCCACACAGCTCCTCGAAACATTGGCTCCTGCACTCAGTGTTTCTCCCATGTCCATCACGGCTGGATATTGGCATGATGAATGAGGCAAAAAGTGGTGCCATACTAAATTAACGTGTTTTAGAGCCTTTCATACAGCAGAAGAGCATAAATCGTGTTACCAGATCTTTTAGCACTTGCTGGTATCATCATCAAATACAGTACTTAAAACACTTGTGTTATTTTTCACGTGTGTTCCATATAAAGTGGTGTAAAATACCTTCCTCTTCACACTGTGTACATGCAATATTTATTTATTTATTTATTTAAACAGAATTATACATGGGCAACCAGACATGCCGTGTTTTAAACATCTGTAAAAACAACATTCTTACAACTAATTTATTTACAGCTTATTGCATTAGTGGTTTACATTAGCTATTATTACTAAGCAGGAGCAAGGCACATTCAATTTAAATTTTCACATTTGTTAAAAAAGGGAGAAGAAATGCAAAAACAGCATTAGGAAGAAAAATTTACCATTCTTAAAGAATAAATGGACAGAGTTTTTACACTGAAGGGACAATTCAAGCAATCTGCCCTGTTCACCATTTATATCAATTATAAACTTGAAGATCGACTGGAATATGGAAATCTCTGGAGGCCTGGCGTATTAAAAATATTATGCAGAATTGTCATGCACTGTTCTTAAAAAATAAACTCCAAACCTGTGCATAATGTGGGAGCAGATAAGCATTTGCAGTCAGGTTGTTGATCCAAAGAGAGTAATTAAAGAAGGTGAGGTCTAAACTTGTCAAAGTCATTTTGCCCTACTTTCCTATTTATAGGTTTCAAAATGGAAAAAGCCTTCAAAAGGATTTGCATCCTAGCTTCCCTCTGTAAGATCCTTCTGCAAGAGATTTGAGAATTAGCTGCTGTGCCTGCAGTATATTAAAATCTTTGACAGCCATCCACTTGGGGAATCCCTGCGAAAAAAAGGAACAACACACAAACACACACACAAAAAAAAAAAAAAAAAATAACCACCTCGCTTTGCTTCAAAAGGTTCACAGTATCACTTGAAAGTGGAGAATAAATCTCTGTTCTTCAGAATGGTTCCCGAGGCTTTGCCATTCCGGGGGGTCCTTCAGTGGGAAGAGCGTGTGGCCAGGCTGGAGGTGCAGAGTTCCTGCTGCTCACCTGGTCCAAGGTGCTTCCCTGCCCTTCAAGCTCAGACTCGGGGGCACTTCCTTCTCTCTCGGTGTGGTTTGGTTGGATAAGGAATGGATGCAGCCACCTTTCAACCCTCAGCACACAGATCATGGAATCACAGAAGGGTTTGGGTTGGACCATCCAGTTCCACGCCCCTGCATGGGCAGGGACACCTTCCACTAGACCAGGTTGCTCCAAGCCATGTCCAACTTGGCCTTGGACACAGAAGTTCTGTATAAAAAGTAAAGAGGAGCAGCTCCAAACACCTCTCACAAAAAGTTGCTTGAAAAGACAGGTCAAGACAGAACTGGGCTTTTGCTTTTTTTAAAGAAAAGACATTGTTTGGATGGAATCTTCTCTACTGTTCCCTGCACCAGAAATTTTAAACCTTCTTTAAACTCCTTAGAAATATGTTGATAGAAACGTTTTTACATGAAAAAGAAAGCAAGTTTTTAACCTTGAAAGCAAAAAAAAAACAAAAAAAAAAAAAACAAAAACAAAAAACCTCAACATTTTTGTCGTTCAATATTTTTAACAAAACCTAGAAAAATCCACCTTGAAAAAATTTAAAACTGCAATCCTGATTTAAAAAAAAAACCAAAACAAAACAAACTACTTCAGCGTAAATTGTTCAGCTGCTACATTCTCAGGTACAAAAAAAAAAAGAATCCTTTGAATGGACACTTTAAACATCGAGTTTTCCACTTATCAGAAAAAAAAGAAGTTTTCTTTGGGCAGGTCTCCAGTGTGGCTCTTAAAAATTGACGACTGAGCCCTGCTCTGCCCTGTGGCAGTGCAGCTAAATGCAACCTCTGGCTCAAAATGTGATTTTATGTCCCATAGGCAACTGAGGAAATATTCAGTGAGCAGACAGGTATGTGCTGCCAGGGACACCACCACATTATCTGACAACATAACTTTTCCCTTCTACTTATCTCACCTTCCTGTGCCAGGCCATGAAAACACAGGGAGTTATCTGACCCCAACATCATAACTCTGCAAGCAGATAAAAAGGACAACTAAAGTGATGAAAATTAAAATATTTTGAGCAAGCCACACACACAAAAAAAATCTGATTCAATTTTTATAAATAGTTTCAGTTATTTGGAAATATAAGGCAGCAAATGCTTTTGTTTCTCCCTTGTTCATTCACTCAGACTTCTCAGCCATCATTAGGAAGTTTTAATGTTTTTCAGTTTAAATGTTTCTCATCACAAGGGTTAAAGTTGAGGTGACACGGGCATATGTCATAAAAGAAACTTCTGCCTTGGCACTTTACAATCCTAAGGGACAAGGAGTGCTTAAAGAAATGTGCTTTTCATGTCCACAATGATCTTGCTGAAGAAAACAGCATGGAAAGTGTCATTTGGATAATTAAAAGTGAGAACTGCCACAAACAGCACCTAGAAACAAATAAAAAAACCCACCAAGCCACTAACCCAAGGGCTGGATCTCTCCTCTGTTATTCTGTTTCTGATTTTGTGAACCAGATTTTTAGCTGAGTAACACGATGCAAGTCCACCCACAGCCAAGAGTAAGCTGGTTTGCAACAGCTGACCATTTAGTCCACCAGCTTTATGGCATTTTAAACTCCTCCTTT
Source organism: Acropternis orthonyx (assembly GCA_035583155.1). Taxonomy (NCBI): domain Eukaryota; kingdom Metazoa; phylum Chordata; class Aves; order Passeriformes; family Rhinocryptidae; genus Acropternis; species Acropternis orthonyx. Next base: position 61,067,845 of record JAWWEU010000158.1, read on the forward strand.
GAATTCTCCCATTTTTTCCCACTGCTATCACCCTTACAAGAGAACATTCATCCCATAACATCTTATCTATGAAGGGCTTTGCAGAAAATATGACCCTGCAGCTGCTTGAATGGACTGGGAGGAAAGGCTGGGTGGTTTTCTTGCCACTCTTGAACTGTTTGGGGTATTTTTTTCTCTATTCAATCATAGCCTAAATTGTCTGAGAGGGAAAACCAATGTTTTAGAAAAGGAAAACCCACTCTCCACTATGTACTGATGCCTCTAACAGGAGATGCCCTCAGACCCAGACTCTCCAACTTCAGTTTACAATGAGCCTTCAAATGACATTTTATTGGCTGCTCCTGTATCGATCCTATCACCCTATCACCTGTTTGCAGAGGTGCAATCACTGACTTCACAAGTGTGGCACATCCCTGAAATTCGGCCATTAAACATGATACTTTTCCCCCAAAATATCACAGGTACCCTGACTCGAGAGCCCAAGGCTCTGCAAGACGATATAATGACATACCGGTGGTAATTGTTCTGACAAGGACCCTCTGAGCAGTGTCATTGGAGGTGACAGTCACTGGCAGTCTCCAGCTTAGCAGCAAGGTCACCGGGGAAAGGCAGTTTCAACTAATGCCGTCAGGCAGTGGAATTGGAGGCAAATCTTTCTGTTCCCCAGTGACCACCACCCTGGAGGGCGAGAGATGGCAAGAAGAACGACAGATAAAGCACAGTGCTTAAAAACATCTATGCTTTTCCTTCTCAAATGAAAAAACAAATAGCACAAAAGAAGGAGAAAGGGTCTGTTTCTTCAGCGTCTCTGATAAGGAGCTGGTAAATCCACGGGCCTGCAGGACCTCTGTCAAAGCAAGCGAGACCTGGCTGGAGACCCTCCCCTCCATTCCCAAGGCTTGTCCTTGTCCCCCCGGAGCCAGGTTTAGCAATCCTGACCCTTGCAAGTGAATAGGTGGGGGAAATGGCCCGTTCTCTGCCCAGGTAACTCAGCACAAACCCCATGCACAAGGCAGAGCGTTTCACCTCCCTGCACAGCCAGGAATTCGGGTCTGCCTCCCACTGCAACAGCTGTATGGGTGCCAATGTTAAAGAGACATTCATTTGGAAAGAGGATGCTCTGCAAACTGATATGCAAATAAAAGCCATCAGCAAAGAGATGCGGCAGTCAGGAATGGGGGCTCCCACCCCATTGTGCTCTCACCAAGTTCAGCATTTTCCTGACCTAACCTTCCCTGGAGGTACCACTTCGCCCAACAGGTGATGTTTGACTCAGTGGCCGGGAGGTGACAATGTGCTGGAAATAGAAAATTCATATCATTTGTATTCCTTTTCCTCCGCTATTCTAAGGGTTGAAAGGGCCACCATTTTAAATTTAATTTACAGGGTATACCGTCTATCTGTTGGAAACACGAGGAAGCAGACCTTGTCCTAGTATTTATCAGACACATGCCGCCCATCTGCTTGAGCTGGGTCGAGGAGGATTTGCTGTTAATCCTTCAGACCCATCTGCAGGGGGTTCAAAATGCTGACCAGAAAGCTAGACAAGATGAGGTTTATTTAATTAAAAAAACTGCTCCGGAGGTTACTGGAAATCACTCTGAAGAAGAAATAGCTTTTGATCATGTCACTTCTAGGGAAGGCAGGAGGGGAAGGGGGATGGGGGGAAGCAGGCAGAGTTTTGCATCAAAATAAGACTGTGGCTATCAGTAAATAAATAAAATGTTAGAGCTGCACCAAATAAACCTGTTCCCGTGAGGGAACATTTCTATCTACCTGTTACATCAAATACAGGGAAAACTAAGCCCCCACTCCAGCTTGGATGTTTCGCCACCACATTGCAGGGCTTGGCCTCTAATCTGGGCAAAGTATGAAAGGCAGAAATTGGGTTACTCGTGCACGAACACACACACACACACACACACACACACACACTTAATCTGCAGGTTTGTTTGCATGGATCTGAAAAGGAGGCAGAAACAACCTAGAAAACAACCCCAAAACCTGCAGCAGGCTAGCACTTCAAACCCCATCATTTCTTATTCACCTGCTTTTTGGAAGAAGGACAAATTTCTGGGGAAGATGGCTAACCTGAGCTTTATTACTTTAACATTTAATTGCTGCTTTTCATAAGCTGGGCTACCACTGTTCAAGATCCATTTATGTGGAAGTGAGAAACAATAAAATCCCATCTACGTTTGCTCTGCTGGAAATGGACATCTGTTAGTAACAATATTATTTTTAATGAAATATTATGTACACAACTGGTTTAATGCAGCGCTGCTGTTTGGGGGAAGTGGCTTTTCTGGGGAACAATCCTGGTTCTTCCAGCTCCTGCTTGTTATTTTATGGCAATATTATGCACGACAATTTTCAGAGTAACTCGGACAGAGAATTTGCCCCTACCTTTCCTAGGGTTCTTTGGAACGCTGTGACTGTTCCTAATCAGATTCCTGTACTGGGGGTTACACAATGATTTTCTTTTGTTTTTCTGTTTGTTTGTTTGTTTTTCCTAAGCACAAACATGCTCAGAAAAAGCAGAGGCAGAGGCAGAACTGAGCACCAGGGAGAACAACAGGCAGCAAATTGCAATGTTCCCGACAATAAACTGTGAGATGCAGGGTCTGGCATCGCTGGTCCTGTGCCCGGCACACCGGTGAAATACAGCTCCATCTAGGGACAAGGTACATCCATCCTGCAGGAAAGATGGATTTTGGAAACCGGGACCAGGAACAGTGGGGAGATCTCATTCTCCTGCAGAGTGGCGAGTAAAAGATTCATGCTGCCAGGGATCAGATAGCAGGAGTTCTGCTTTGTGGCTGAAGATAACCTCCGAGCAAAGTAACTTTATCTACAGCAAATTATTCCTTAGCTTCCATTGCAGGATTTGCTTCACCTTAGTCTGAAGCAAGTGGTGCTGGCTACTATCAGATAGAGGGCTAGAGAGGTGTCTGCTTTGATTTAGTAGAGAAGTTCCCATGGAAAGTGCTCGGGCAAAGTAAGAAAATCTCATCCAAAGATTGTGCGGAGAGAAATTCACTGAACTTCTTTTATGACGACTGGGTTAACCAACTATGCAGTGCTTTGACCATACAGATATAAGGCCTCTGATGTTTAGCAAGCCACTGAAATAGATGTTCTCTCTTCTGGTTATGCTGCTTCAAGTTATCTGTGAGTCTTTTGTTCCCCTGAACCTCCCAATCCACATCTTTTTACTTTTTACTGAATAAACCGGGCATTTCCCGTAGTTGTTTCCTCTCAGTCATGTAAATGAGACATTAACCCTTCCTAACTGTCCATTCCTGTGCTCACAGCCCAAGGCTGTGGGATCTGACACCCAGCTCTGCCTGTCCGGGCATTGCTGCTGTCTTAATTCATCTTAACAATTTTTCCTGGCAGTTATTTATCCATGGCAACACTGACAGAAAGTATCACAGAATCATTAAGGTCGGAAAAGACCTCCAAGATCTTCAGTCCAACCTTCAGCCGAATACACCATGCCCACCAAGCCGCATTGCGAAGTGCCACATCTTGGGTTTTGGACACTGCCAGGGCTGGTGGCCCCACCACTTCCCTGAGGAATCTATTCCAATGCTTAACCTCTCTTTCAGTGAAGAAATTTTTCCTGCTATCCAACCTGAACATCCCCTTTCTGCGACTTGAGGCCATTTGCCGTTGTCCTATAGGAACAGACATACAAATTCTTAATGAAAGTATTTAAAAGGTAGCAAAGCCCAATGTCCCAGTGCAGAGACTTAAACCACACACAGATCCCATGTTTACACATGCAGAGTGGAATTTGCACATGCAATTAAGTTGATTGACATTTTCTCACTGTGTAGATACCTTCATCAGCAAACATTTGGACAAGCAATCAAGTGAGATATATTTTTAAATATACACCCACCCTGGCATGCAGAAGGAAACGTCCCAGCCAGGCAAAGAAACAGCAAGAACAGAGCTTCACAAAATCATTTAGGCTGGAAAAACCTTATCATTGATCACTGAGTCTAAGCATTAACCCAGCACTGCCAAGCACACCATTAAACCATGTCCCCAAGTGCCACATCTGTACCTTTTAAATCCCTCCAGGGCTGGTGACTCCACCACTGCCCTGAACAGCCTATTCCAGTGCCTGACCACCCTTTCAGTAAAGAAATTTTCCTGAATATCCAATCCAAACCTCCCCTGGCACAACTTAAGGCTGTGTCCTGTTGCTTGTTACCTGGGAGAACAGACCGACCCCCACCTGGCTACAGCCTCCTTTCAGGGAGTTGTAGAGAGCAAGAAGGTCCCCCCTGAGCCTCCCTTTCTCCACTTGTCAACAAATGTAATGAACAGGAAACCAGAGAAGCAGATTACAAAAGCCATTGGTTCTGGGGAAAGTGCCTGAGAGGTGGTGTTAAAAGTGCCTCAGGAACCAGCTAGGATCACCTGATATGTCATTTTGGTCATAATTAGTTGGCAAAGAAAACAGCAAAGTCAAAATCACAGTGGTGCACCACAGCCCTCCTGTTAACAGAGCAAGGCTATTGATCCCATCACTCATTTATTTAGGAGATAGAATTTTAAACAGGAATAAGAACATGGTTACCATCAAATCAGCTGTCAGCTGGATGTCACTCCAGTCAATTAGCGTGCTCCTAATGTGCTACCAAATTCAAGCCCAAATTATGTCCTCAGATGCCTGCATTCAGCTCACACTGACTTTGCAGAACAGGGTTTGGAGCACAAAAAGATCTGCAGGTAGATATTGCAGAGGCTTTGGACAAACAGCCTTGGCTGGGAGAAAAGGAATGGGAAGAAGGGATGCTGCTCACAGAGCAGAAAGTGTGAAAAGCCCTTCCTGCCAGACTGACTAAGCAAGCCTGCAAATGTGCTGTCTTCTGCCCAAAGCAGCCCTGGAAATGGACTGGAAATGCATTTGTAAGCACTACAGGTAGTTAGTTATTAATATTTCTGGGGTTGAACCTCGGCAGGTACAAGTCATCCAAATTCTGCTGATTTCCTTGGTTCATACCAGCTGTGGCTTCATCTCTGTGTTATTACTAAAGACAATAAATCTCTTCTCTGGGCCAAATTTAGTCCTGGCTATGCCTCCGTGCCTGGATTAATTCCACTGAAACTAACTGGGAAAAGTCGGAGCTCGTGTGTGGGAAATGAGAACAGAATGTGGCTGCAGCATTTGTTAAAGCAGAAAAGAAGCACTCTTACACACACATATATATTAAATATAGCATTTATTGCACGTTGGACTGACTGAACATTTTCCTTGGGGGAAAAAAGGTGGGGGGGGGTGGAAACAAACTACTTTCCCTCCAGAAAACGAGATTTTGTTCAAACCAAGATTCTCCACACAGGGAAAAAAATGTTTCCCGAAAATGTTCCAGTCAGAAAACTGATTGTTCTTGTTTTGTTCTATATCTACTTCAGCCAGCACACTGCACTCTGGAAGACTCTTGATTCCCCAAAGTAATCAGCTGTTGGAAGAAATAAAGGCAGATAGATGGTAGATACAGTTTAGGCAGTGGTGGGTTTTCCTGGGATCACAGGAAATGGAGCTACAGCTTGTGTAAGCAAGAGGCAGTTCAGGCAGAGGCAAATCATGACCTGATTCAAGCAAAAATATCTCATTTTGTCTTAAAATGTCAACATGAAACACTCTGACATTTGCAAATCAATTCTTTTTTGGAATTATCTGTTCCAATTTGAGATGAAAACAAATATGAAAATACCAGAATTTCCCATGGGACTGAAATTCTATTTTTCAATGAGCAGTAGGAGCTCTATCCATTGAGAGGTCATTTCTCTATTACAAAGCCACTGTTTTCCACGGCTATGTCTAAATGCAAATAAAAGACAGTCAGGGACCAAACTCTTGTCTCAAAGCTGGATGGCCACCTGGCTCCACAGCGCACATGAAGATCCCACAAGGTCCTGATCTGCTGTTCCAGAGTACCCTCAGGTGGATAATGTTTTTGTAATACCTAACTGGAATTTTCCATGATGCAGTTTGTGGCTGTTGCCTCTTGTTTTTAAGCAGTGTGCCTCCAAGAACAGCCCTTCTGCTCTAGGGGACCATTAATTCATTGGAGCCAGCTGGTAGATGCCCTCTCAGCCACCCCTTCCTCTGGCCAAACAAACCCAGGAGGACTCTCAGGCTCTCTGTGTCCTGATCACCTTGCTGGTCTCTGCTGTTGGTCAGTGTCTTGGGTCAAGGAGCTTTGTTTATTTACTCAATGAGTAGCACAGGTGACAAGGGATCCGGTGCTTGAACTGGCTCCTTATATTTTTTCCTTAGCAGAACAGTCTGAGTTTTGGTAGTTTTGGTAGCATTTTCTAACTTTTAGCAGCATGTGACCACACTCCTGGCTAGTAAAAACCAGTTCAACTCTGTGGGCTTCAAAATGGAGCAGATAAAATGATTTATACCTGGCCTGGTGAGTCTGGCTGAGTCCTGGACAATTCCTTCATCGTTCCAGTTCAAACACGTGAAGTCAAGACTGCAAACCATCCACCTGTCTATTTAAAACAGCAAAATAACCAATGGCAGGACAAATGTTCCTGGGGAGAACAACCCAGTTATGGAATTCATAAGTGGAGCAGGAGGTTGTGTGTGTTTGGCAGGGGGGTGGCAGATCCCAGCACAAGGGCAGAGAGAAATGGAAAAGTAAACATTCAAGAAGAGCAATATGTAATTCTTTGCACCAAAGCACACGGCAGTCATGCTACAAAGCTGACTGCAAGGGAAATGCTAAATGTATTTTCAAGCAGCTTTTCATCATCTTTTAATGCAAAGTAAGAGCTGGAAACAAAAGAGGGAAGCCAGCTCTCTGCAAACCTCCAGCCAGGGCTCTGTGGAGAAGCAGTGGCATGGGGAAAAACAATCTCAAACCCCAGGCCACCAGAAAGTGCCCCACAGATCCAACAGGAATAATCAGCACTACACGTGACTGCCTTGTCTTGAGACCCTGATCATGAGTCTGGGCACCACCTGCTTTTCCCCCCCTCACAAAACAGACACCCTGCAAGGGGATATCCACTCTTTTGGTTGCTATTAACTCTGTGTTTCCATGGGATGCTTCACTTCTCTTGCCAGAGGATGAGCTCCCCATACCTTTGGCAGTCCCCTGTTTACTGTGCCTTGTTCCAGGGGGTTACATCTGGCCAAGGAAGGGCTTTGCTCCACCTATACCTATGGAAAGGCTTTCCCCAACGTAGCTTTGGAAGAGACCTGGAAATCCCCAGAACAGGAAGCCCTTTCCCAGTTATTCATCCTGTGGTCTCATCTTCTGTTCTCTTCCAGTTTCAAAATATTTAGCCATTACGTTTTAGCCACACAAACTAGACACTGCTGACTGCACCTCGACTTCCACATTACCGCAGCAATTACACATCTCGTGTCTCCAACTTCTTTAAATAGAGTTGATTAATATTCAGACTTCACAATCCCTTGATTAAACAAGACACCCACAAGGAAACCACTAGTAGAGACCAGTTGCCAAACTGGAAATTCCCTGTGAAAAAAAATTATAAAAGGAAAAAAAAAAAACCCAACAACACACAAAACAAAACAACCACCCAGCTCTTTCATCTGCTTCCTATGAAGTCTCAGCTGCGTCCGTGTCACTGTGCAGAAGGCAATAAGGGACGATGTCGACAGATGGGGAGCTGAGGACACAATTCACCCAGCCTTCAAGAAAGCTTACAGTCCCATACTATACATTAATCCACAAGGTCAGTAATGGGGAGGGGGGGAGACACGGCGTAAGCAGATAAAGAATTAAGATGGAGGTAGCAGACAAAGAGGGCACGTCTGCAGCATTTAGCGTGGACAGGAGGATCTGGTGGAATGTCACAGGGGGCACTTCAGCCACGGGGTCCCTTTGCCAAAGGCACGAGCAAAGGGGGAAGAAAAGAGCAGAAGGAAAGAAAAGATGCAGGAGACACTCACCCAAGTGACAGTCAGTGCTGAAGAGGGAGTAAATTAATCCAGGATGACACTGACAGACTAGGATTAAGTAGCTCACCGATGTCATTAGGTGGCATGCACATATAGATGAGCTAACGAAGACAGGGACAATGCTTACCCCAAATAATTGAGGACACGGGGAAAAAAGGGTCAGGGGAAGGTTATAAAAATAGTAGATTAGGAAGCTTCCAGAGAAGGCTTTCAAGTCAGCCCTTTTCTCACTCACTTGCTAAAATACCTATTTCTATTCTGCTGTCACTTATCTGACTTCCTTCTCTTTCTAGTTCCTGTCCTGCTCCTCCAACCTGTCCAAAATGCCAATTCCTTTCCTTGATTTTCCACATGTTGTCTTGCTCTCCAAACACTACATTGCCTCCCAGCCCCTCCAAGCAACCCTACACAAAGCCCTGTTTCTTTCATAGAAGTCATCACTAAGGTCCAGCTCTGAGGAGTAACTTGATAAGAAATACTAAATCCATCACTCACCAGCATGGATCCAGAGCAGATGCAACCAATGTCCATCACTTTTTATAATGGTTAAGGCTTTTAGGATAGTCACTGAGTTGGGACTGCTAAATACTGGGCTCTGGTTCTCTCTTGCCTGCACCGTGACTTTGACCAGATCCATCACGTCAGTTCTGCAGTTTAATTCCTCCTGCCCTTTCCAAGCATCCTAATTACTTCACCTGAAACTTTTCCAGGCAGTTCCTCTTGTTTTGGTGGCCTGGCACACACAGCACAACATCTCAGGTATAGTTTCAGGACCATTTTAAGCCACCCTCCAATAACACATCTGCCAATAAAGGACAGGCATGTAATTTTCCTCTTCTTCCTTCATACTGGTTGATATGCAGACATTTTAAGTATTTTTGGGTTCACTGCAGAGCTACAAGAACTCTGGAGTGGGTACAGGGGAGGAGATGGACATGCATGTTTGGAGATAGGAGCAGCAAGTGGCTTCAGACTCCACCTCTGAGCTCTCCTGGAGTATGGATAGCACTGATAATAAAAGAGCACGGCCCTCACATCATGTTGCTCCATCCATAGGCTTGCCTGACAGTATATTTGCAGTTTCTTGCAGTGCTTGCCCGTTCAGGATCCTCAGGGCTCTCTGCCAGCAAACTTTCAGTCTCACACACAGGAATAATGAAAGCTGATAACTAATAATATTCACAGTAACGTGAAAGCAGATTAAATCACTTTTGGTAAATTAAAACATGACCAGTCTCATTCAGAGCTGGCAAAGAAATGAGACTTTACTACACATCACCCAAGTGGGAAAAAATAAACGAGCCATTTGCCCTCTAAAGCCTCTGGTAATGGCATCCTTGCCCAGAGGAGGGACGGCCACCAAAGATATGGGGCTTCTCCTTTTGTTTCAGTTTTCCTTCCTCAAGACTGTTGCAATTAGCATTTCCTAATGCAGCTCAGCTGAAACCACCCCTCAAACAATCCAAAGTTGCTAACTACAATGTCATTGTGCACCATAACGAATGTTTGCTTAAAGATCAATAGGTGAGGCCAGTGTTAATTGTTAAATTAAACATAAACATTGTCAAAACACATCCGTCGTTATTCTTCCACCTGATGACATGAACCTGGAGAGCCCTTGGTGACCTTATATTCAGGCTCTGTGACCTTCAGGTGGTTTGCATCAGATTATCTTTACCTTATGCAAACTTAGTGTTTTAATTGATCATTTTAGAATACAGCACATTGCAGAACTCCTGCAGTCTCAGGACGGTTTTCTTTGAGAAACGGTCTCTGAGGAGGGTAAAAAGCTCTGTGGGGTACTTGGAAATATTTGTAGGGTACAGGATAACCTGGAGTTAAACTTGTCAGAGTTTGGCTGCAGGCTTTCACGATAACATCCATCCCTAACCTGCCTCAATTATCCACTGGACTCAGCAGAGCTGAGGAAGTGTTGCAGAACAGAATATTTCAAGTGACAATTACCAGCTGCTTTGCTGGCTGGTGGGATTCTGTTCCTACTGAAGTCACAGGAAGAGCCACAGTTCTGAGGACGGGCACCATGGATGATGTGGGAGCCTTTACTAGTGAAATAAAGAAATATTTAGGAAAAACCTCCTGGCCTCCAGCACAGAACAAGCACATTGCTCTCAGTGACTAAATGTGTACTTGCATTCCTTGTAGCAGTGAACAGGAACTGATTTCTGCCCTGCTCCACCTTCCTACTGTGCTGCCACTCCAGGTAATTAGAGCTTGCCAGAGGCTGCAAAGAGCCTAAAATAATTACTCTGACATGCATTATCTGTCATATGCATCTTAGGATGTTAAATTCACTGTAGAATTTTAAGGGCTGTTCTAAGTCTGGACCACCTGGTTCTTTACACCATGGGGAACAAAACTGCACAGGTTTCATCGGGTTATCAAACACCATCTTAAAACTATTGAATTATTTCTGTCCCGCTCACACTGGTGGAGTCTGTTGCAGAGCCCCTTTCCTCTGTCAGTTAGAAGCTTCCCTCTAACTTCCAGCCCTGATTTATTCAGAGCCAGTTCCTGCCTATTTGTTCTTGTGCCAGGATTTCAGCTTATATAGCTCTTATCCCTCCCTAGTGTTTACCACCCCCCCTCGATGCATTTCTGGAGAGCAGGCCTATCTCTTCCCAGACTTCATGTTATTAGGCTGAACAAGCCCTGTTCTTTCAGCCTTCTTTCATGAAATAGGTTCTCCATTTCCCCAGTCACCCCAGTAACCCTGCCAGTCTGAATCTTAAACATGGGTAACCACAACTGTCCCGCTTTCGTTTTCCTTCGTGCCTCCTACAGCAATATTAACTCTGCTGCAGTTCTGCAATAAAATGGATATATTCGAGGACTGTGGTTGCTCTGCTCACAGCCAGGTTGCACAGTGGCCCCTCTTCATTCCCTAAGCATTTAACACAGTCTTTTTCTATGTCTGTCTTTCAAGCTGAAGAGTCCATGGTTTAAGGCAGCAACTTCTATTATTGGTCCCAACGTGCATTGACTTTGTACTTCACAATACCCAAATTCTGTGTGTTGATCCAAACCAACAACGCTCCCAAATTTTCTATCAGCCCTGCGTTTCATTAGCTCAAGCAACTTCATAACCCCTTTTCTTCTCCTCATTTCTTCTTCCCAAGTCACCCTCCATCCCTGCCCCTTTGAAGACTCTTTGACCCATGACAGGACACTGGTTTTAATCCTCACCTTCTCCATTATCATCACAAACTCCCTCCACAGCACAATATATTCAGTTCTTAGAGGAGCCCAGCTAGTCTGGGGCACCACACTCTTCTTAACTTCTGCTCAGCAAAAGCTCTCCAAGGAACCCAGCACTACCCCTCTCACAGACCTGACTTGCATTTATCCCATTTTCATGTGCCTTCACATGTTCAGTTATTTTAAAAGCTGCTCTAAAGCACTGCACAGTATTGAGGTACAGCCAGGAGTTTCCCTAATCACTTTTCAACAGCTGCTCCATCCTTTATTGCAGGTGCCGTGTGTGCTACTTCCCAGTCAGATGCTCAGGGCAGAGTACTCAGGCTTTGAACAGTTTATTGAGAGTCTTTGCCACAGGGATGGCGATTTCACGTGTCAGTTCCTTCTCTCTCCCAGGGCTGATGTGATGCTTACAGACTTGAACACATGAAGCACTTGGAATTCTGCATGTTGCACATGACCCTCTCCCATTCTATTTACTCATTCCCATTATTCATCTTTATCCCTAGGGAAAGCCAAGGTAGTGTCTCTTCAATGTCTGGATGACACACACTAATCCCTAACCCATGCTTGTTGCACGGTAGACCCATCCATTCTCTTTCTTTTCATTTACAGGGCTAGTGAGCCTTTTACTGTTTCTTTTCCTTACTGTACAATATCTTCTGAGTTTCCTACTCCAGCTTCAGACCTTCATCTCCAAACCTTCAAGACATGGCTTCTTTATCTGGTCTACCCCTTCTCCCATTGCTAGCATATTCCATTTCACTCCATACACCCCTTTCAAAGTTGTTATTTATCTGCTCAGGTCTAAATTCCTTCCTGGTTGTTTGTTTCCTCACTGATGAACAATGGAAATTCTAAATAACTTCTACACCTCCTTTAAAAGAAATCCCCAGCATTTTACATGTCCAAACCTTTGAGTTGTCCTACACTCTGGAGGTTTTGAATACCCTGGAAGTGTTCAAAACGGCTGGATGGATCTCTGAGCAAGCTGATCTAGTGGAAGGTGTCCCTGCCCACAGCAGGAGCTTGGAACTGGATGACCTTGAAGTTCCCTTCCAACCAAACCATTCTGTGATACAATTCTGCGATACCCTAATTAGACACCAGCATGAGTTATTGCTGACCATGAAAATGTGCCCTCTGGGGACTTTTTCCCTTTCTTACAAGAGAGTTGAAACCATTATTAGTGTTAACATTTGGTAACTGGCTAGTGAAGAGGAATCCTGAATGGTTGCACATTCGAGGATCTTCCCAGCTCTAGGCAGCTTTGCAGCAACAGGGAATGTGTGAAGCTTTGCCTGTCTGGGCCCTGATATAAAACCTGCTGCTTTTTATAGTCTCTGGTTGAAGCAAAGACCCCATGCAGCAGCTGAGATTTTGAGCCCAGGTTAACAGGTAACAACCCTTCTGCATCATGATCACCCCACAGATCAAACTGGCTGCTGTAGGATTGAGGCCACACACGTCTCTCTCTCTCAGCACGACTGAACTGTTATCGGTGTTACGCAGAAATAAGTTGCCTTTTGATGGGTTCTTGAGTGGAGCCCTGTGCAAACCCCGCAGCTTTAATATGCTGGAAGGAAGAATAGCACTTTGATATTCCCCCCCCCTTCTGTCAAACAAGATACGTACCCTGATCTGCCATGACTGCAATTTCATAACTTCAGAAATACCACACAGCAGCAAGGACATGGTTTTTGCTAAAGTCAACAAACCCAACATGATACTGGGTTAGGCTTCCTCATATTTTTCTCTGTGTTGTTAGACTAAGGACTAAGGACTGTAGGTCCTCTCTTAACAAGCACATTGATTCACATTACACAGATGTGAGAGTTGATAATAAAGTAAAAGCATGTGAGTCTCAAGCGTAGCAGGATCCACAATAAAACAGTGATAATAAATGCTGGAATTTCACCTGGATAAGAAGGACACGCAGAGCTAGGTTTAGGAGCCCTGCTAAAGATTTAAAACAGCCTCCTTTACCTTCCCTTTTATGAAAAACCTGAGGAACTAACAACAAAGCAAAGGAACTGAAAGAGATGGAAATCTCCAGAATTCAACTTCTCCACACCATTAATTACGGCAGTTCGAAGAACCAAGCGCTTCGGACAGATTTTGACCGGATTCAGGAAAGCGCTTTAACACGGGTTTAAGTTTACCCTCTGTTTGGAAAGTACTTAAGTATAGGCTTAACTTCGAGCAGACGTTTAAGTCCCCTTGACTTTAACATGTGCTCAAGTGCTACCTACAAAGGAAGCATTTTCCTGAAGCAGGAGACCATCTTGGCTTAGGCACTGGATTAGCTGTCAAGAGACAGGGATTTGTTCCCCGCTCCACCCCTGGCCGTGGGCAGGGTGAGCCCAGGCAAATAACATTCCCACTCCCTGCTTCAGTTTCACCACCTCTAAAATGGAGCAAACTCCGCTGCCCTTTGCGAAATGCTCCAATGTTGACGCACGGAAAGCATTTATTTAAGAAGTACACATTGCTATAATTGTTTCTGGGGCTTTCTTACATCATCCTTTCAAACAAATGGTGCTGACAACCACTGGATAATGATGGATCTTGGCTTTACATCCACCTTTTCCATCCCTGTTAATTCAGAATAAGGGCTGACTTGTTTTGGCCGATTTCCACTCTTTATACATCTCTTCGAAACACCTTTTTTTTACTTTAACATAAAAAATTCCATTGAATTTAACGGTTTATTAAGTTGTTGGATGCATTTTACACCTTCATACATGAAGTGAGTTTGGATTTTCATTAGTTAGAGCTAACACCAATTTTCAATAAAATATTAACCAAACACACAGAGAAATAGTTCATGTGGATCTATCCACTACTTCAATAAAATTAACAGACTTAGATATTTACTCTTGCCCCAGCAGTAATATTTTCCCACATTACATTTCAAACAATGAAATGACACTAAATTCATTTAAAACAAATTTATATTATTGTTATTTTAAACAATACTTAATTCAATTTCACTGTTTGGCATGCAAAGTTTGAAAATATCAATATTATTGTTCAATGTAAAAAAATAATAATAATTCAGCTACAAACTATTAGCATATACAAGCCTCCCAAATGATTTCCAGGGCTGGTATTTACATTAACCTGAAAATGAGCAAAACCAGCCAGATGTAACTGTGCTATTCAGAGAAGGGGCTGCAAAGATTTAAAAACCAGAGCATTCAGCCCCAGTTTCAACCCTCTCACCTGCACTTGGTGGTAGCTCCTCCTGGGGAGTGTCCCCACAGGTTTGGTGTGAATTAAAAACAGAGGGACATGAAGATGAAGAGAAATGGGGAGGAAACCCACACGCTGCTCACTGGGGAGCTTCACGGGCCGTATTTGTTACCACAAAACCTCTACATATTTGACAAGTATATGGGGCCATTCAGGAGGAGAAGAGAAGGCTCTGGAGAGACCTCAGAGACCCTTCCAGAGCCTAAAGGGGCTGCAAGAGAGCTGGAGAGGGCTGGAGGGACGGGACAAGAGGGAATGGATTTCCACTGTCAGAGGACAGGGTTAGATTAGGTATCAGGAAGAAATTCTTCCCTGTGAGGGCGATGAGGCCCTGGCACAGGTTGCCCAGAGAAGCTGTGGCTGCCCCATCCCTGGAAGTGTCCAAGACCAGGTTGGACGGGGCTTGGAGCAACCTGGGCTAGTGGAAGGTGTCCCTGCCCAT